>OY757188.1:94971106-94983606 GCA_963583895.1 Melanophora roralis | reverse complement strand
AGTTTTTGAATATTTCCATAAAAATAAAAAATAAAATTTCTTCTTATCACCATTTTTTTAATAATTTTCATAGCAAACTATTCGCTAACCACCCACTTTTGTTTATGCTTTGTGTTTCTATTCTCATTTCTACCATTCCTCAGACAAATAACACAACTTGCTTAGAAAAAGTACTCACAGGGAATTCAAGCAAAGTTTATAGTTGGTAATGTTGGCTTAAAATCTGACATGAAAAAACTAACACATACAGGGTGCTTGGTGGCAGATTTATATTTTCAAAATTAAATTAAAAACGTAATTAATGACACAAAGTTTTATTAAATGCAATTACCTATGTAATAAACATGCGAACTTAATTTTTTAAATTGTATGTCATCCAGATATTTATCGTCGAGTTGAACACACTGTTGAAAACGAAGCATTGTGTTTTACGCCACACGTTGCAGTAAACTTGGTTTGATTAAGCTGGTTTTTCGGTGAATATTTTCCTTTAAAGCCACAAGAGATTGGGGATAAACTTGGTTCAATTGAGCTGATTTCCTTTAAAGACGCAAGAGATTGGGGATAATCATCATAAGCCCTCTCTTTAAAGTATCCCCAAAAAAGATCCATGGAAGATGGATCGAGCGGCCTTGGTGATCATGCATTGTTAACACAGCGACTGATCAGTTTTAGGGGGATATTTTCCCGAAGCAAAGTCACCGAAGCTCTGGCTGTGTGTGCAGTCACATTGTCCTGTTGAAACCCACGAGTGTAAGGAAAACAATGGATGGGCTCGTAGCCTTGGCAAAAATAGTTCCGTAATCCTGCGTCAAATTTTCAACGTTGACACTTGTCACCGGGCCTCGAGAATTTTCGATTCGTCTGATTATCTCATGCGTGGATAAGGCACACCAAAGTGTTGCTCTGGGGCATTACAAATGGCTTTTGGTGTTTCAATGGAGGGTTGCAGGTTTTTGGAGACCAAAAACGTCAGTTTTTCTTATTGACAGGGCCGTTTAAAAGAAGATGAGCCTTGTTGCTCTAAAAAACGGGACTTACATTGCGAAAACGCCTATTTCTTTCAGTTCTTGAACGATTTGAATTTTAAAAGGATGGAACTTCAGACCCTTTTTTAAATTTAATGAATAATAGCTCTTGGAAGTCTCAGTGAGGCTTGGATTTTTAATACAGAAAAGAGTATTGAAAGTCGTGGATTTTCACTTCAATAAGCCAGTCAGTGTTTTTGGATTGGATTTTCAATACGAAAAAGAGTATTGAAAGTCGTGGATTTTCACTCCAATAAGCCAGTTCAGTATTTTGGGAGTTCTTGAAGATCGACTGCGCCCTGGTCGTGGGACATTCATAGCCGAAGCAGTTGCGCTGAGTCTTTGCACCCACGGACGAATTAAATTTACACTCGGTGCTTCAAGTTATCGCCAAATACCAAACTTTGAACAAAATTATGGACGACCAGTTACGTAAAAATCATTAATTTTAAAAAAATGTCTCCACAGCAAATGTGCGATACTCCCTCGACCACTGTGACAACGGTGCTACCCTTCCTCCACACCGTTGATTACTTTTTAAAATAATCGTATTTAAAACTATAAATTTGCTACCAGACACCCCCTGCAATTATACTTTGTGACATAAATATAGACATTAAATTAAATTTAAACAAGTGAGAATATTATATTCCGTCAAGTTCGACCATGTCATTCCCTACACCCTCCTACTTATGTGGTGTGGGTACGACAAAAATTCATTCAATTTAAGACATAAAAAAAAGATGGGCAAGCGAAAACAAAATGCTTGACTGTGCACAGTAGGTATCTACAAAATTAGTAATCGTTATTGTACAAAATATAAATAAAATTAAATTCCAGCTTTTATCCTTGTCCAATTTTCATAGCTTTCGTTTCAACACTGGTTTTCTTTAAACAAAATATATTCATGTCTCCATCACATCTTATAAAGGAAAAGCAAACAAAATAAAAAATCCAAAAAAAAAATCCTGCTGCTAAGTGACACAAAATCAAACAAATTGAAATACATGTTACAAAGGCAAAAAGCAACAATTATGTTTAACAAGCAAAACTTTTGTTTTGAAGATGAACCAAAAAAAGCCTTTTATTAAACTCCTTCCAAAAGTTAAAACCACTCAAGTGGGCGCATTAAAAAAAACACAAAAGTAAAGACCTTGAAATTGTACTTAAGTGTCTAGAAAACCAACTAAGTGAAGAGTGCTAAAATCATTTTTTTTTCTTTCCTATAAAATGTTT
The DNA here is from genome assembly GCA_963583895.1 of Melanophora roralis. NCBI lineage: Eukaryota > Metazoa > Arthropoda > Insecta > Diptera > Rhinophoridae > Melanophora > Melanophora roralis. Next base: position 94,981,342 of record OY757188.1, on the reverse strand, counting down.
ATATTTTATATTTAATCCATTAAATTCCTAGAAGGAACATAGGGCTGTTCCAGTTTCGGTAATCGTTGATAGTTCAGGTGAGTGAGTGATTGGCCCAAGCACCCTAGACTGGTGCTGGGGGTGCCAGCTAAGGCCACCAAGCCTGGCCACCAGATAGAGATCTGTGTTCGTGGGACTTCTAAGCAGAGATGTTGAGTGCTGGTTTCCTGCCTGCAACCCGGGACGTCAAGGTGTTATAAGACCAACCGGATAAGTCGCCTACAGTTTTGGATTGCTGTTAGCTTCGAGTGCTCACCTGTTGACCTTACCGGCATGGGAGACCCTACCGGTAGCTCTGCTACCGCCGGCATTGCTCTCAGGGTCATTGCACCTACTGAGCCCCCCCGCCGCGACAAGGCCGCAATCCCCGAGGAGGTAAATGTTTGGCCTTCTATTATTTTTATTTTTTCCTTCAATACTTGACGTCTTCAGCATTCTGCCAGTGACATTAGTCTTTAAGATTTAAAGCTTTGCAACTCTTAAAAATAAAAAAAAAAAACATTGAACTCAAAACCACAATTAAAGTTAACATTGTGCAGGAGGTATAAAATAAAAATATTATTTTTTTGTGCAATTTAAAAAAGAAATAAAACAAAAGAGACTTTTGCGTTGTTTCAAAAGAAATATTTTTTTTTTAATATATTTCTCTCAAGTAATAAAGATTTTATGATGAAACTTTTTAAATTCGTTATATGACCTGTTACATATTCACATGAATTAAAAAGATGTTTGAAATTTTTTATTTAAAAATATATTTATGAAATTGTAAATTTTAGATAATATATTTGGTTTGATTTAAGCAATGATCACATGTGGGCATTTCCACTGTGACCATTTTACTTTTATTTATACCCTTCACATAAGTGATAAGGGTATATATCAGTTTATCATTCCTTTGTAGGTTATCCATTTGCGATCCCATAAGCTATATTTATTCTGGATCTTAATAGATAGGGAAGTCAATAATGCCATGCCCGTCTGTTGAAATCAAGTTTCCGGAGTCTAAAAAATAATACGGACCAGCTATTGGTGTCAAACTATTAGAAATATCAGCTTACTACGATCTGAGCAATTTTTTAACAAGGATGTGTATATAACATCCAGACCTGGTGAATTGTACGCATAAAAGTTTTTGGCTGTATTTTTGTAACCAATTAGAACTTTAAGAACTTTTTTCTACTACCGTCGTATTTACTAACTTCATAGGCCCTGGGCAAACCACATCAGGTTCACTTTTGAACATCTTTTTCCCTGCATTTGTTAAATGATATTGATTTACGGTCTTCAACCTGGACAACGTCTACAAGTCAACTCTAAGTATATTCATTATATACACACTAGTGTCCTCGAAAAGCATTTTCCAAAATCTTGACACCCCTGCTCTCCTGAGATCAACCGTTATATTCACTGAAACATAGTCTGTACTTTTACAAGTCCACATAACTCCCTGTAAGTTTTGCTCTATTGAATAACCAAGTTTACCTTTTATACTTATTTTTCTATATACGGAAATTGTTACAAACGGTTTTTATTTTTATGGTATTTTCCTTTAGCTTCTCCATATGTGTTCAGTAAAACAAATATGACTTGAAATGATACTAATGTATACTCTGAATTTTATCTATAATGGAGTTTCAAAATATGAAATGTACTCTCCTTAAGACTTTGCTTTCGTGACTTATACAGGGTGTCTAATAGTAGATTAATATTTTCTATCTTATATAAAAAACGTAATGTGGGGCACAATGTTCTACTAAGAGCATGGAAATGCAGACTTTATTTTTTTAAGAGTGACATACTCCAGATGTCTTCATTTAAGTTGAACACACAATTCAAAACAAAGCCTTGTGTTCTGCGCCACACACTGCAGTAAACTTGGCTCAATTGAGCTGATTTCTCGAGATATATTTTTATATTGTCAATATAGGCCCTCTCTTTGATTTAGTCTCATAGTAAAATCAATGGGAGCAAGATCAAGCGAAATTGGTGGCCATTGGATTTCCACAAAGTGACTAAGCAATTTTTGGGGAAATTTTCCCGAAGAAAATTAGTCAAGGCTCTGGCTGTGTATGAAGTCGCCCCATGCTATTAAAACCACGCGTGTAAAAACAACGGTGGATGAGCTCGCAGGTTTGGTAAAAAGAATTCCGTAATCATGCGCCAATAATTTTCACCGATAACATTCGTCGCCTGGGCTCAAGAATTTTCGAAAAAAGGGTCCAATTATCTAATTCGTGGAAAAAGCACATCAAACAGTTACCCAGGGGCAATACAATAGTCTTTGATGTTTCATTTTAGGAGTTACCATTACAAGAGTTTTGCTTGTTGACGTGGCCGTATCTCCAAAAAATAGAATTTATGGTGCAAAAATTCCCCAACATCGTTTTACAAAAATTTTTGCATTAAACAAGTCACTTTCTTTTTGTTCTTGAACGATTTGAATTTTAAAAGAAAGACATTTTAGATCCTTTTTTAAAATTTAAAAAATAGCGCAAATCCCAGTAAAGCTGCTCTTTTCCGTACGGACTTTCACGTAAATTTCTGTCAGCCATTTCAATGTTTTCGGGAGTCCTTGGAGATTAACTGGGCGTAGGACATTCATAGCCGAAGCATTTGCCCGGAAGCTCTGCACCTAGGAAGGAATAAAATTTGCACTCGGTCTATCACGTATTCGGCGAATACCGAACTTTAAATTTTAAATAACAACTATGAACAATTACGTAAAAATTATTACTCTTTACAAATGTCTCCACAGGCAATGCGCGTTACTCACTTAATCACTGCGACATCGTGACTAACAAATCAGTACAATCGATAACTCCAACGGCATCACATTTCCTCCGCACCGCTTATTACTTTTTAAAATATAATCGTATTTGAAAATAAAAATTTGCCACCAGACGCCTTGCATTTCTTGAATACTTTTAAAAAATCATTATATAACAAAGTTTGATGTCTCTTTAATCTTAAGTTATTTTATTCTTGACAAAAAAAATCAATAGTTTAAAGAAAAGCAGTGTGGGATGCAAGAAAATCAAAAATAATAATGGCGGCACCGGCAGTGAAAAAATTGATAAATTCACTGCAATAAAACCTGAGAGAATATAAAATAAATTTATCTCTAATTTCTAAATGTTTTTTTTTTAAATTTTGATAACTAACTTCTATTAATTTACAAATTTCAATATAAAATCACAAATTTATTTTTACAACTTGCATTGCGTTTTCACTGTTATTAGCCTTTTAGAATCTTTAATATCAATCCTATAATTATTTTAATTTTATTCATCCATTCACCATAAAACTCTTGCCAGATAAACAAACTATTATTGTTATTATTACTTTTTTAAATATGTGAATGTATCTCAAGAGGTCAAATAGCAGGTTTTTTTATCTTTGCTTGTTATGATTAACACTGACGGGATATTTTTGTGGAATCTGCCATGGGGCACCATGTCAATACTATCATTAACATAAAAGCATGGATGTATATATGTTTAGGCAGCATACATTTAAGTATGCATGAATGCCATCATCATTATCATTGGTATAGTTGAAACAAAAATTGCTAAATGAGACTCCTGCGATCAAAAACGCTGCCACATAAAATTCCGTGCAAAATATCATGCAAGAAAGTGGTAATGAAGCTTCAAGGTAATTCTGTTTTTATATAAAAGTGGTAAAACTTAGTTTATCTAAGGAAAGTAAAACCCATGAATGTTTTTAAAGATAAATAATTTGTTCTAATCCAGAAGTCGGGGAACTACCTTAACTGACCTCAGATATTTGTGTACCCTAAGGGGATGAAAAACAGAAGATTTTTCAAATTATTCAAGAGTATTTCTATTATTTTGAGCAAAAGTGTTTTTTATGAATAAAAATAATTACAAATACATCTACCACCAACCACGTTGCAACTAACCATAATCAAAACTGCCCCAAAATTTTAGAAATTGTTTTAAAATTCAAAAAAGCACTTTCATTCTCCAAACACACATGCACAAAAAAAATTGTTTGAATTAGCAGTCTGTACATAAGAATGTAAGAGGACCAATATCATACAAATAAAAAAAATTTAAAAAGTTGTCAAGGAAATGTATTTTATGCTCATATCTCATGTACGAGTGGAGTCTGAGTAGTGTGGTAGTTTAAGTGTGTTCTTTTGAAACAGGGGAGCACTAAAACATTAATATACCCTCTCTTTTGTGGTACTTTTTGTTTTTAATAGAGAAATATGAACTAAGCATGAGCTAGTACACATGTATGTGCATAGGAAAATTCTTGTGTATAGATAAATGTGCGTGCTAAAGTGTGTTTAAATAAGTTTTACCCTCTGGGAAATTAGTTGTCTTTTTTTATATTTTAAAGTATGGTATTTTGTTTTTATACCTCTCTTAACATCACAAGTGTTATTAACGAAAATTACTCAAAATAGGAAAAAAAAGTGTAACTTTGCTTTAGCTTGTTTACGTTGTTTAGATGGCAGAGAAAATGTTTATTTTTTGTAGGTAATACTTAGGATTTAATAGGAATGTAGGAAAGTAGTTTGCTTAGTAAAACGTTTGCTTTTAAATAGTTGGTTTATGAGTTTACGTTTAAATTGGATAATTCTTGGGCTGCATATAAATTGCTACGCAATTTTCTCATACTAACGAATATTTTGTTAAAGCAATTTCACTTAAGAATTTTTTTTTATTAGTTAAAACTAACAACTCTGAATATCCTTTAGGATTATAATTCAATAGTTTGAGGCAGTAAAAAATACTACCGAAAGTGCTGTTTTACTTGCTGCTTTACGTGTTGCTGATTATTATTTCATTAATTGACTGGCTAATTCATCATCGTGCAGCCAAGACGCAAAATTTGAGCCGCTAAAACCTTTTCGAAATACAAAATTTATTGCGACTAGTCTTCGAAAAATATTGTACCTTAAGGGGGTAAAACTGGGCCACAAAGGGAAATCTCGGTTAGTTGCTATCTTTTAAATAACGCAAGATATTTCTTTAAAATTTAAACCCTAGAGAGGAATGTGGGACGAAAACTATATCTTAATGCCACTTAAGTCCGTTTGGTAACTTATTAATACATGCTAGAGGTAAAAACTATTATTTGATACTGTTCAGTTCAATGAAGAGAGAAATATCATTTAAACTGCATTCTAAAGGTCCCTAAAAAGTCTAATAGGTTTTCCGTTTTTTTTTTTAACTTAAAGATGTTAAAAACTAAGTACAATTATATTTTTGTACTTTTTATCCAATAAAAATACAACTGTAAGAAAAAAAAAATATCTTTTTGTATTTTGTTTTTCAAATTTGGACTCTGACTGGTAAATATTTTATAAGTACTTTTTGTTGCTTTAGAAATTTAAATTGAAGGCCTTTCAGCCAGATGGAGTTCAAAAGTCAGCCAAGTGTCCAAAAAGTACTTCTTCAAATTTTTAAATTTTTTTTAAATTATGAATCTTTATATAAAAAATGTAGGAATATTAAGTCAGATTGAGGTTGCAAGCCCAGAAAATGGTCTAAAATTACTTTTTCACATTTTTCGTACTTTCTGCATATTTTAGGATTATAAACCTTAAGGAATAAAATTAAGAATTATTAATCCGAATCGAGGTTGGATATCAATTCAGTGGTCAAAAAGCACTGCTTCATATTTTTTTTTTTTTTGTTTGTAATAATATTTATTATTAAGCTTCAATTATTGTAACCAAGCCAGAGGGCCATTTATGGCTAAGCAAAAAACTACTTCAAAATAATACAACATAAGGAAAAAATAAATAAATATAAAGAAACAACGATTAATAAGTGTGAAAGTCAACTAGGAGGGAAAAAAGTACTTTTTCCATATTTTTGGTACTCTTTGCAAATTTTATGATTGTGTACTAATGACTATATACCTAGACTAAGGTCGGAGTTCAGTAAGAAGATTAGCAAGTTCTTTATTCGCGTTGTTGGTATTTTTTTTTATTTGTTTGGATATGAAACCAAGGACTATTAATTCAGATAAAAATATCATATTTTAAAATTTTGAGTCTTGAAAAGAAAAATGAATAACTGCAACCCTAGATAAAGGTTGGAAGTCATTTATGTTTAAAAAAAATAACTTTTTTGCATAACTGGTAACTTTTTATGAGTCTAAAAATATGAAAATACCCTGTTTTATCAAATAGCACCTTCATTTTCTATGCTTTGTTTAATATACTATTTAATCTTAGACAATATTAACTCAGAAGTTTCCTTTTGTCATTCGGCAGAAGTAACATTTTTAACTTTCTCACATTTACATTCTATCAAAAAAATCAAAATTTTGATAAGTTTCTTGATATTTAAAAGTTATTTTTCAGTATAAATAAGGTTAAATAAACTTCGGTACAGGGGTTTTCATTATTTTTTAGTTTCGTAAGGTAGCGGGATACATTTTAACAATTTCCGATATCCAGAAATCCAGCTTAATAAAAGTAAATTTGCTTTGAGTTGACAAAAACAGTATATGAAAGCAAAAAATAAATTTTAAAGAAGACTAATTAAATTTCTACCAAAAATATTATATCTGAAACTTTTTCTTTTAATTTTAACTTGATTTTTCGGTAAAAATTATTTTTCTACTACTTTAAGGCTTCGATTTACAAATGTAATCTTGTAACAAACCAGAAAAAAATTAAATATATGTATAATGTTATTAATCTAAAAGTGTCTGAGGTTTTTCTTTAAGATTTTTATACTGAGCTTTTTCTAAGCCAATTTGTGTAACAAATAAAAATGGCGCTTGAGTTTGCTCGCATAAGAACGCACCGCACATACGCATTATTTGTAGTTAAGCCATAAATGAATGTTTAAGAAAATGGCACAAGTTTAAAGAGAAACGATTCTCATTGCTTTATGAACGACTTTAAAAAAAACCATTAATTCTGGTTTTCTATCTGGTCTACCTAAGCGTTTGCTTCACTTAACCTCATATATTGTTACAACTGCATGTATTGTGGTGTTAGTTTTAATAGAAAAACTTGACATTTTTAGCGCCATTTATTTTTTTGTTTTATTTCTACCGATATAAAAAGGGACATAGAAATATTTTATATTACATATGTTTCTAAATAGTTTTGTAATAATTTTTTTTTGTCAATTAATTGTTTCAAGAAAATTGCTGTTTTTATACCTGAACCTAGAATATGTCTAAGACAATGATTTTAATACACTTAACCTTTCTAAGTAAATACGAAATATTTTGTCCTTAGCAAAAAAAAACATTTAAATAATTTTTTTATATCAGTGTTAAGAATTATCTGTGAAATATTAGAATGGTTAGAGATGATATATTTAGGGGATTCACAAGGTGTCTATTTGTCTTATTGTCATATTGTTATAAAATTTCACAATAGTTTAAACATCCTTACCAGCTATTGGACACTCGGCGCAGGTGTATGTGGAGTTGTTGTGACAATTGAATAAGCGTATTAAACGACGTAATATTTTTTAGAACTATTTTTGTATGAAAGACAAAACGATCATTGTGAAATTTTATAAAAATTTGACAATAGGACAAATAGAACCCCTTGTGAATCCCCTAATTATGTATTATGCTTTTATTATGATTTGTAAAAGAAGCCAATTTTTTATATTTAATTAATTTCCGAAATCCTATAAAAGCTAATAATAGTATTAATTAAAATTTCCTAATTTTTCTCGCGCCCTTCTTGGGTATAACGAGCCTAAAAAGGACTCAAAGATATATTGTTACAACTACAACAACGAACCGATGTAATGTACCAGCGCAACTTTATAATATAGTTAAGAAATAGTAAATTATTTCAAACTTTTTTTTTAATTTATGTTAAACTTATTAATCTATTTGGGTCATATAATGTTAGTATGAAAAGATCAAAATCTATTGACCCAGATTTTATTGCAAACAGTATTTTTTGTCATGGTTTTTGGTTGTTCTTATTAAAATTACATCACTCAAATATCTTATTTAGAGTAACTTATTGCTACCAAGATATCTTGAAAACAAAAAACTTATAAATTTGCATTTTTTATTAAAATACCATAATCTTGATGTTTAAAGCAAATTTTACTATTTACATTTTATAACCCAAAATCCTTTTTTATATTATTGACTTTTTATAATTTTTTATTCTTTTTTTTTACTTTTATTGCTCAATCTAGTCATTCATTTAGAAACTCCTTTGTTTTTAACGATAACTATAAAAAATATAACAAAAAATCGATTTACTGTAATTTTATGTTAACAATTTATCCTCCGGCAAAGTCTTAGTAAAGATTTTGCATTAATATTTCATTGTTTAGTATTTTTCATCATCTTTTTCCCATTTTCTTTTTATTTATTTGCTTTATAAATTTTTTCCGCTGTTGTTAAAGATTTTATATAACTTTTACTATTCGTTACTAATAACACTTGTATATCTTTTTTAGTATGAGTATGTGGGTGCCCAATGATTTGTGTAAGTTTGATCATATATATTCCCTGAAAATAACACCCACTTAATATTATTGAAAATGTTCTATATTGCATGTTATATCCTTGAGCATACTTACTTACTTTATTCATTCACTCCTTTATTGGTATGAATCGCTCAATTCTTCGTTCATTATTTCATATCTCAATAGTATGCTTCATTTCCCAAATGTTTATAAATAAATAAAATACCCAAATGTACATAAATTTTATAGAAATTCCTTTTGGACAATTTTTTTAAAGTTTTTTTGTGTAAGTAAAACAAGCAAATGAGTTATATGATTTGAAAGATGTTCAATAAAATTATTTTTAAGGTGTATTAAAGTTAATACATATTGATGGTTTTCCAGTCATTTCAGAGAGTGATATAAAAAATTGTCAACAATTTTTGTGTTATAAATGTTGTGTTGTTATATTAAGTTTAAAAATTTTTTTTTAATATTGCTAAAACCTACATATGTAAGATAAATTAGTCATTTTATACAATTTTTTAACTATAATTTATCTTTAATTTTTTTAAAATAAATATAACTTAAATTCATACAGATAAAGAAGTCAATCAAGAAATGCGCCTGCTAAGGTTGACGAGTCTTTCTTGTGGCCTTCCTACCAAATTTTTTGTAATATTTTTTAACTCATTGCTTTTGGGATTTGGCAATGTTCTTTTACAAGCACTAAAACAAAAAATTGTGCAAAATATTGATATAAATCATTAATCAACGTTCCCATGACTGTCTTTTGAAATCAATTTTTAAAGCTGGGTCAGGCCCTATAAAACTGGTTTTGATGTTCAACAATTAAAAAAAACCCCTGAGGCTGTTTCAAATCCGCAAGATCGGTTGTCTATAGACTGAAATATAAGCTAGACGTTAAAAGAATGCATCTTTTTGGATAAAATGTTTGCTTATTTTTTTCTCTTTCTCAGTTTCTACAACACTGGTACTTATTTGGCAAACATGGTTTTGGAAAAGGAGCAAGGAAATGTTAGCCGCTAACAACTTCATAAATTTTGTAAAATTTTCGAAAACTTTAATAGTTATCAATGCTACGTGTTACACTTCCCGAAATATCATTGAGCCAATTTCATGAAAAATTTCATCGTATAAATGTTGTTAAAGTTTACAATATAAAGATTTTTTACAACTCAGCTCTGCCAAATATAGTGGTACACTTCTTTTAAGGATATTTTTTTTTGGGAGAAATTAATAAAAGATTAAAAATCACACCAATCTCAGCTTTCTTGTGGTGGAGTAGAGGACATGTCAAAAAAAAAACAAAAATCTATCTCCTTTTTAATGTATTTTATATTTTTTTGTGAATTGAAATAATTTTCAATAAATTTTTTTTAAATACCAAGTTAAGGTGTCATTGGGACAGTTGAAATTTTGGTTCGTATGCCTAATCCTTTTTTGTCTTATTTAATTTAATTTAATTTTATTTTATTTTATTTTTTTTCATTTTATTTTATTTTATTTAATTTTATTTTATTTTATTTTATTTTATTTTGTTTTGTTTTGTTTTGTTTTATTTTATTTTATTTTATTTTATTTTATTTTATTTTATTTTATTTTATTTTATTTTATTTTATTTTTTTTTATTTTATTTTATTTTATTTTATTTTATTTTATTTTATTTTATTTAATTTTATTTTATTTTATTTTATTTTATTTTATTTTATTTTATTTTATTTTATTTTATTTTATTTTATTTTATTTTATT
>OY757188.1:94795307-94970906 GCA_963583895.1 Melanophora roralis | reverse complement strand
AAAAAGTAAAATAAATATTAAGATATAATGCATCATTACTTTTTGAAATGAATTTTTTTACATAATATTTATTTCCGCTAGTTTCTTAATTGTTATTCCCTACACTTTAAGGACTCGTGGTTTGAAATATTTGTAAAGAACTTTTCGCTGCCACATTAAATAGCCTGAGTTTGCCTTGCTTAAATACCTGTTTTATATACAAAAAGTGTTAAATTTTTAAAATATTTTTTAACCCATCTAATGGACATGAAGGGACCTTTGATAAAATCTCTTCAAATAGAATAAAAAGCGCCATTATTGAGTTATTTGTTAAACCATTTACAGTAAAACTACTGCAGTGAACATATTATGATTTAACGGAAAGTAGTGTTGAAATTTCTAGCTCCATAAAGGCATGCGGTGGTGCCCGGTAGATCAGTGGTATATAAACAACACTGACTTTAAATATCCTTTTCTTATAAGTTCTCTTATTTTTCATGATTTTAGTGAAATTTAGCAAAGATAACTTAATTTAATGGTTATATACATAAGTCAATACACGAAAAATCTGATACATCGTCAGTTAAGAGTCAGTTTAGGTAAATTCAGGTAACATAAAAAAGATATAAAAAATAGGCATAATGCATCTGAATTTGAAACATAAATATTTTTGTGGCATAAAACGTATAGTTGTTTTGGTTAATAGTAAAGGAATTCTGCAGAGAAGCTTGCTGTAGGATGAATCTGCAGAGACGTTCTTTGATCTTTAGCCTAGTAATTCTCTGCATGATAGGTTGATACGGGAGTGGGTCTTTCTGTGGGTGGGCTAGTTTAATCGGGAAACGTGTCTAGAAGGAAGTTAAAATTTTTCAATCTGAATTTAGTGACTGAGCTTACGAGTTTTAAGTCGATCTTTATAGAACGGGATAAACGCAATGGGGACAAAGGACAAAGTCGAGCATATTATTAACAGCAGAAAAAAATCACAAGTTTTTTCGTTCGATAAGCTATAAGGCAATTTGGCTTAAATAAAAATATAGAATGTGTTCGCCAGTCTTCCACCAATAAAACTTCAGAACACCACAGAACCTACAATCATTTTTGGCTTTTCATACCACATTTTTGGTCTTCACTGTCCAGTTTGATCAGTTACCATTTCTACAAGAAGTCTTTAGTTACCCCTCCGCAAAGTTCAAGTTTTGAAGATTTTACACGAAATCGTATTTACCCAGGCGAACGTGCTTTCAAACTCAACAACAGAATCGATACTTTTATGATAACACTTAAGTAAGGTCTGAACTCCCATTACTCTTTTTGTGAGCAAATAAAAATCTTGCTTTTATAGCTGGTCAGCTAATCTATTTTTCTTAATATCTATGTGCCCTTGAACACAAAAAATATCTATCTCTCTTACAAATTAAAGTTTAGGTTCCTTGCACTCTTGTTTATTTGAGAAGAATGTGACACTTGCCAATAATGCCCTGATCGCCACCTGACTACCAATAAAGCTATTCACTTAAGATTTCTTACTCTTGAAATACAAGGCAAATCAAAAGACTATTTTAAGATTTTCGCCTAAAGGACCATTTAGTCATAATAGAATTCGTAGGGCTCACCGATGCTCAGTTTTTGACAAAAACTACTGCTGTAGATAGTCTGGGAAAGGCCCACCAAACAGACGTATACTTTTTAGCAGAAAAATAATTTCTAAGCTCGACTAACAATTTATCAGAATTTAATTTGACTAAAATAGCTTTTTATGATATTTCTAAATGCATGGCAGCACCTACTCTGCGCAATTGTTCAGACAAGAATAGCTTTAAAATAATTTTTTCTCAAGCAGGACAATGCAGATAAGAAAAATGAAAGACAAAACGAGAAAGGAGATTCATTATTACCAGCCTAGAGTTGTACCACCCTTTTGCCAAGAACAAGAGTTTTTAGTAGTACTTAACCTTATGACTTGCTTTTCTATTTCAGTCGATGGTCAGAACTCTCTTAAAATAAAGAAGACCGAAAAAAAAGCAGGTGCTTGCAAAGATTTTTCTCCTACAAATTACATTTCGTTCTTTTATAAGTTTAAAAAAGTAGGATCAAACACGATCTTTACTGTCTACTAAATTTTAATGGATGATGGAAATTAAAAGAGTTTCTGAAACCATCAAGTTCCATATTTTAACTACTGAAAACAAATCTTCAATAAAGAAGGAATGCAAATCTCTTTTTAATATGTTTAATAAAAATCTCCATTTTATTTACATATACAAGTTCATGCAGGGAATTTAATTGCCGCCTTAAATCGACTTTAAACTTTTTGGTTTAATTTCTTGTGGCTATTGTTATTAGTGTAGTTTTCCCTAATTCTGTAGCATTTCCCTCTTATTGCTTTTGAAACATTTGATCGAGTAATATTACTGCGTTCAGATGCTTGATGCCTGTAAAAAATAAAAATATTTCATTTTGTTTTATTATTATTATTCATTTATATTAAGACTTCTTGCTGGGTTAATATAACTTTAATGGCGGCTGCATAATAAAACCAAAAATAATTTGATGCGATGATTTCTTTTGCTTTGATGAAAGTAATTTTAAACATTGCCATAAGCTTAAATATTTTATGAAATATTTTTTTATTATTTTTGTATTCTTTTATTTTTCCAATAAAATCAATAAAATTAGAGTATTTGTAAGTGATTTATAGCCATTGTTATCGTAAGAAGAAGAAGTTTAATAAAAATAAATTTAATGTTTTCAAACATGCTTCAAATTTTGTGTTAAAGGGTTAAGCCATTTGGTATTTTTAGAATTATGGAGGGCATATTTTATTGAATTTAAACAACAGCTTTTATTGACTCTCTACAGCTTATACAACTCTAATAACAAATTGTAAAATATAAAAATTAAATATTTAAAATGATGTGTTGAATATCAAATTATTTTTTATTTTATTATTTATGTAATATTAACAGAACATAATATTAAAAATTACACACTCATGGCTGGTTTAGTTAAAAGATAATAAATTTCATTATAGTTTAATGGACTAGATTAATCCCAAAAATTATATTTTAATGTTAAAAATAACTTTATTCAAGCTAATATTGGTTAGTTGATTGATTTATTAATGAAATAAATAGTATATTCCAAAATGGCCATTCGTTATCTTTATTGAAAGCTGTGATGCATATCCTGTAGCGCACAAACATTTGTAAAATGTGGCGGGAATAAATCAAAATGCTCTCAGAAGCTCTTTCCGAGCTCGCAACAACCTCTGGGAGGCAATAGTTCTTGTTCTTGATTTTTAAAAATTTACGGTGCTTTTGTAAGCCCGATTGATAAGAGTCCATAAGTCCTCTTAATAAGTTTGTTAATTAGAAGTCGAAAATATGTATGAGGACATTACTATGGAAAATTATATGATTATCAGTGCCCTTAACGATCGGCATCTGTGAATATTAAAGTAAAAAAATATTGGCTTTTTTGAGGAGAACAATAGACTTTATAGTGATACATATTCCCAGAAATAATGACGGAGCTTGACTGACTTGACTATAAAGAGCAAACTATGAGAAAACCAACGCATAAGTATTGTGGTAGGATAAGGCCTTGGTATCAAACATGATTAGTCTCCAATGGAAGAACCAAAATTGTCTTAGGCTAGGTTGCGAAACTTAGTGAGAAAAGTAAAAAAAAAAATAAGAAAAGAAAAGTAAGACTAGGAAGACTAGGAAGAAGCAATGAGACTGGAAAAGAAGATGCCCTAGAGGTAGAAATGTAAAAATCCCCATTAATTGCCTATTTTTGGGTTACTTTATGATGAACCCATGGCTCTGCAAACTGACAGGCAGCATGCTTTTCCATTTATTATTCCTCTTTATACTCACACATCCTACAAAAATCAGTAAAGAAGCTGTCCATTTTTTTGTCCTAGTCCTAATCGAATGGAACCTGGCTTCGTCCTTAGTCCCATTCTCTCCAAGCCCATACAGCCAGATAGCCCAAACCATCTGCAGTCACTTTTGTTCCTCCTATAAAGATCCGTCACATTAGGCATCTTTATCCTTATTTTCCCAAAATAATGACCCATTGGTTGTCTCACAGCTCCTTAATGATATGCCCTGTCCAGAGCCAAAATACTATGAGCAAGCTCATCACCAAAATCATAGCCAGTCGCAGTGTCCCAGAAACTAACAAAGTCTGATGATGAAAGTATCCATAATTCGCACAAAGGCCTAACTACAGTCCCTCATCACCCTGGATTTTACTCAATGCGTCCCTTAACTCTAAGGGCCATCTAAATGTTTACACAAATTGCAACCTCACTATGCTTTTAAACATGTTCTACTATAAGATCCGTAGCGCCGCAAAAAAAAGCTACCATCTCTGACTGGAACAAACTACACTCACCAGGTAATCAGTAAGACAATCTGATGTTCTCTTGTATGAAATAGACCCCCGCTCCGTTATCTTTGCCCATCTTGGACCAATCAATGAAAACTCATGAAGACTATTAGACTCCAACCAATAACAATTTCAGCTGTGTTTGTTCAAAACTGACTTCCGTATCCATATAGTCCGTTCTTTGTTCCCAGACTAAGCTTAAGTCCTCCACGAAACATTTTTCTGTTATTCCTATCATCTGGTACTCAAATACATCTCGTGCCGCTTAAGGTGTTATTTTTATGATAACAGTCATTCTATATGAAGCACATTTTTTGGGGTTCCATTGTTTTAATCCAGTTTACTAATTTTGTTTGCAACCTTCAGCATTTAGGCGCTTTTAACTTTTTCCTGAGTATTCCTTTTGCATGATAGCTTCGGCTAACAGGGGCGGTGAAGCTTAGCAAAAACTAAATTGGTTATGAACTTGCAGATGTTGAGTCTGAGGGCATTAGTTGAAATCATTGTTGGACTCATTTAAGTTAAGGCTAGGATGAGCAAATATGATCGTGACACTACAAAAAACTGTAGGACCTTTGAAAAGAAAAATTAAAACGAGAGGATATGTCGTCTATTTCTACCCTTTTACAGGCCATTTACCAAAGTAATAAGGTAAAAGACTCCAGAAAAAAAGTTCTGTTGTAAATTGAAAAACACAATTATTGGGCTAATTATGAAAATCAGGTGACTGGGGCACAAAAAGTTGAAAGAAAAATTTCCTACTGGCGCTTTAGTTGCTTTTTCGTTCTCATCTTAAGGGCATCTTTTTACTTCTTCTCAGTCATAAAATTTTTTTCCTGCTATACTTGATGCCTCCCGTCTGAAAAGGAGGGAAGCTATTGCGCTTAGAAGAAGTTAACTAATTCTATTATGAGAACTAAAATGTTAGTCTGGCACTGGCTGGTTTACTAATAGTTACTTAGTCTTAAGATTTGAATACTTATTGTTAGTTCGCATAAGCAAAGATTCAATAATAAAATATGAAAAAAAAATACTTGATGCCTTATTTTCTTTGAAGGGACGTGCATTGTTCCTATTTGGTGAAGAGTACTAATATAAGAAATACTTGGCATACCTTTTTTTCCCTTCTAAGCTTAACCTTCGTTACTTTGTGTCTCACAACTAAAACTTTATCCACAAAAAAATAACCGGCTGCGAAAATTAAAAATTAATTTAGATAAGATTTCTTGTCTGTTTCCTGAATAAGCTTTTACATAATTTTTTTTCTTTTGTTGTACCCTTTTTCGGAAAAAGGCTAAGAGAAACACAAGCCCGCTTTAATAGTATCTGGTAAACGAATAAGAAAATTTTCTCACTTTTCACTGTCACAAAAATATGTTATAAAATACAATAAAAATACTCAAGTTTAGTTAGTTCTTTTACTCAACTAAAGTTTGGTAGTGTATGTTGCTGTTAAAAAAACCAATAACATATGTACGTATGCATATACAGGGTGTTTGGTGGCTAATTAATGTTTTTAAATACGTTTATTTCAAAAACTAATAAGCGGTGTGGATGGAGGTCGGCGCCGTTGGAATTATCGATTGTGCGGACTTGTCAGTCATGTTGTCGCAGTGGTCGACTGAAAATCGCACGTTTGCTGTGGATACATTTTTTTAAAAGTACTGATTCAACCTTTTTGCTCAAAATTCGGTATTCGGAAAATACGTGATGGAACGAGTGTAAATTTAATTCGGCCAGGGCCCAGCAGATCTTCAAAAACTTCCGAAAACATTAAAACTGGCTGAAAGCAGTAAGCGTTAAAAACCGCGACTTTCAATACAGAAAATGGCAGCCTCACTGGGACTCTTAAAAGCAGTTATTCATGAAATTTAAAAAACGATCTAAAGATCCTGATCAAAAACTGAAAAAAAGTGACTTTGATTAACGCAATAGCTTTTGTGAAACGATGCTGGAGCGTTTTCGCACTGTAAGTCCAATTTTTTTAACAGCGAGGCTTAATTTCACTTAAACTTCAATAAAAAAAACTGCCGTTACTGGTGTCCAAGGCTTGTTATCAAAAACATTAGCATTGTCCTAAGATAAATGTTTGATGTGTTTAATCCACGCATGAGATAATTAGACCATGTTTTCGAAAATTCTTGAGGCCAGGCGAAGAACGTCAACGGCTACAATTATCGACGCATGAATACATATTTCTTTTTGTTCAACCTGTGAGCTCACACTTGGTTTTAACAGCATAGAGTGATTGCACACCCAGCCACAGCTTCGATGAATTGCTGTGGGAAAATATCCCCCAAAACCTTATCAGTTGCTTTGGGGACATTCCGTGGCCACACCTAGGTCGCCCGATCTAACTCACATAGATTTTTTTAAGGGGACTACCTAAAAGAGGGGGTAATAATGACAATCCTCAATCTATTGTTGTTTTAAAAGAAAGTGTTCGTCGAGAAATCAGCTCAATTGAATCAGGTTTACTGCAGCCTGTGTCGCAAAACACATGACTCTGTATAGACAGTGTGCTCAACTTGACGGAAGACATCTGAATAAAAAAATTAAATCTGCATTTCCATTGTATTTTGAAATCTTTTTAATAAAACTTTGTGTAAAATATTAAGTTTTTCATTTAAATTTTAAAATAAAAATATCCCACCAGACACCCTGTAATTTTAATTCCCTTGATTTATTTTCCTTTTATCCTTAAAAATTACTTACACTTTCACAACAAGGAAAATAAATATTTTTTGGGTAACATGTGTATGACTAGTGTAAATGTTTTTAAGTTTTGTGGTGTTTTTCCTTTATTGCCTTTTTAAAAAATTATGAATGATTTTTTTAAATTTTTTTCTTCTCTGTCTATGTCCTGAGTTTCCTTACAACAGTGCACTTTTTTGCAGCATTCATAACTTATTGCACAAAAAAAAAAACAAAATTTTTTCTCTATAATTTAAAATTTTTATAAATCTTTTTTTACTTTATTTATGGGTAAGAGCAGGATATGGTTTAAATTTGCAATTAAATTTACGTAAAAATTAAGGTAAATTTTTTTTAATTTTATTATTTAAAATTGAAATTTAAAATAAATAAAATGATTTAAGAAATTTTTTATACATAAAAATTAATTTTTGTTTTTATATTTATTACACTTAATTTATAAGGATTTTTTGCTAAAAAAAAAAGAATCTTCCGCTGGGTGTACAATAATTATGATGAAAATGTTTTACTTAAGAACCCTAAAGTACGTACAATGTGGATGTTAGAACCCTAAAATTTTTTTTATCAAAAAACTATTATTTTAAATAAATTTATTTAAATTTACTTTAAAAGATAAAACAAGAATTTAAAGGATACCATAGCTTTTCCCCTCCTAAGTTTTTACTCTTTAGTCAATTTCTTTTTCTATGTTGAATACTTGTCTCATGATGACCTTTTTAGCTAAATCAAGTGGTGCCTCAAATACTTAAAGGATATAAAAAAACAAAATCCCCAAAGCATTTCAAATAATATTGTTTCTCAGTTTAGTTTTTCGTTTTATTCTTTTTGTTTTGATTTTTGCCACAACTTGAGCACTTGGTTTTGTATGTCATCAAAAACAGAATAACAAAACAACCAATATGTCTGAAAAGCCTTTAGGTTATGGCTAATAAGTTTCGTTTTACTTTTTGGTTGGTAATAGTTAGGAAAAAAAATCTTTATTTATGACTTTAAGTTTTTAAAGATTTTTTTAAATCAGTCCGGTAGCGAAAATAAATACAAAAGTATTGATGGATGTCTCTTATTTAAAAAAACTTTTTTAATGCTGTAGGGGAAATTGTCCCCTTTTAAGAGGGGTTTCTATGTAAAGTAACAAGCCATAAATATGATCTGATTAGGCATTTAAAAAAGGTTATGGTAAGTTTTTAAAAAAGTATAAGCTGTAATTCAGAAGATAGAAAAAAAATTTGTTGCTTAAACCGAATAAGCCGTTGGGTGTAATTGATGAATGAGAAAATGTTTTTCTGCCATCAAAGAACAGTAAAAATATATTTTTAATGCTTTTGAAATATTTTGGATCCTGAATGGTTAAAACCAAAATAATTAATATAATTTGTATAACCTTTAAGCCCATAACTCAAATTGCGACCAAGCGGTCTCAAAAAAATATGAATATTACTTTGTACCTTCCGAAAACTTGCACTCTAAGGAAGGAGACAGATTAAAAACCATATTTTGGTAGTGCTTAGGTTGAATAATTTTGAGCCAAAAAAGATAGATATAAAATAGAGATTCGTTTTAAAGTTCATGAAAAAATATGAACACGTTTTCGTCAAAAAAAAAAACAAATACTTTGAGTGGATGACGCACAAATTTAATAGTAATTTAACCAAGTAAATGAAATACGAGACATATTTTCTTCAATTTTATAAATTGTTGTAACAAAATAAACAACAAAAAGAAAACCACAGACGAAAAATTTTATCGCTACGTAATTTAAATAATTTACAAGTTGACTTTATTTAAGATATTTCACTTTAATTACATTAAAATGTATTTAATTGTAAATCAGATATCATTGTTAACGTTTTGTAACTTCCCTTCATAATTTATTATGATTTCAGATTCAAAAGCATGAATGTAGGCCCTTCAACATTGCTTAAACAAATATATGTACATTCCAACATTATTTGCCGTCTTGTTTTTTATTACCCACAGTCTACTGCTACTATTATATTTAGGCCTATTTGTCTTTTATTACTTTCGTTGTAACAAGTTGGTGCTTGAAATATACACAATGTTAGAGGAAAGTAAAAGTAAAGTAGAAGTAATGCTTTCTTTAATATTTGTGCCGAGAATTATAAAAATATACAAACACTAGAGGTAAATATGGAAACCAAGAAGCATTAACCACCACTTAAGCATGCAACTGTGTGTGTAAGCTACAATGTTTTGGCTTTTGTGTAGAGCCTTTTGTATCTAAATAAGTCTGTGTGTGTTTGATGAGGGTAAGGGTAAAAGCCGCTTGTTATTATGGTTAATATAACAACCATAATGTTTACTATTTAGGGAAAAAGTTAAATTTATAAGTAAATTTATTTCCTTGGCTGCAGTAAATGAAATAAAACAAGTAAAAATATTATAGCCTGTTGCAGCGAAAAATCTTCACCCACCAGCAATAAATAAAATAAAAATTAAAGCTGATATTATGATGATGTTATTTAAAAAAATATTTAAAAATTTATAAAAAATATCTCATTTCGAATAAAACTGAAAATTTCTAAATCTTAAATTTTTAATTAAATTTACGGTCCTTTACATAACATCTTAAAAACGGATGGGGCCAGGGGATAGTGTGTTGTTGGAGGTAAAATATTGTCTACACAAATGTGTGTCCGGATTTCATGCCAAATACCAGATATATATATCGTCCTACAGACCGGACTGTTTTCAGTTTGCAGAGCGGCTAACTCGCTGTGGCACAAAAAAATATATATGAAAAATATATGGATCGTAACTGTTAGCAAGTCGCCATAAGGTATCTTACTGTAAGCTCTACATTGCGTCTTCTTCATGACGGTAAAACACTCTTAGCTAGGAGATAGGACCTTTACAGCAACGGTGTTTCTGACGAACTGGAAAATAATGATGCAAAACTGGATATATGGCGATCGACCATTTCCTTGAGATTTCCTTCTCTTCCTTTAAAGTTTACGTAAAAGCTTATGCTTTTCAAAAAGGATACCATAGTCGATGTGGAATTCAAGACATTTCGAGGATGTTGTCAATCTAGACAGGGGAAGGATAAAAGGGACTGTTGCAGTAATTATATATCACTGTAAATTTGACAATCATGCCAGAAGAGTTGGATTGCAAATCAATGACTTCTTAGGTTCAAGGGTGCCAGAATGGACAAGGTGGCGATAAAGGTACCCACTGCCCAATCAGTGATGATAAAGTAGAGTGCTTACCTCCCAGCCAAGATGAGTTGAGATCATCAATATCTCAAAAAAAAAATATGAAAAGCGGTAAGAGCTGATGACTTACTGGCTAAGGTGTTAAAGAAGGAAGGCGATGGGTTGATAAGGAGCAAAACCTATCTGCAAAATTTAGCTGGAAAGACAAATGCATGATAACTGGAGCCTAAGTGGGATATCATCCCTTATTAAACTGCCTTTAGACCTGGTAAGTCCACCAACGACTGGATATTCACACAACGCAAAATTTTTAAGAAAATAAATTTTTATAGATATCCACTTCCAATGATACTCGTATCGGCATCATAGCAAAAACATTTCAACATGTCACTGTTTTGTTTGCTTATTTAAAAAATGTATCAGTAAAGAATGGGTTTGGCAGTTAATGAGGTCAAAACTTAGTTTACGGTTTCAATGAACAGAGTAGTGGAGGAAATCATGTACCTAAGAATCGCCAATATGCTTAAATATATTATTTTGGGGTCAGAAAACAATTTTAGAACAATGATCATTTCCGATTGATATAAATCACGCTGTATCAGACACTTATTCTACCAGTACGGCGTAGAAGCATGAGCATGACTAAGCAGACATAGGTGTTGTTGAAGAGCTAAAGAGAAAAATGTTTCACAAGAAATATGGAAAATTCTGCGTAGATGAAGAATACTTGTATCGTAAGGACCAATAGCTGCAAGATTTAAAGAATTGCATAAAAATCCAAATGTAGCCCTAGCTAACACATAGTGTGCGAATGAACAAAGATGCTCCAGCGAAAAAGGCGTTTTAAAGGGAGGACCAAAACTTCGTGGAATAGACGCACTCCAAAAAACTCTGTAAGCTTAACGTGAAAAATTTTAGGAAATTTTCAAACAATGACAAAATGTTTAAAAATTCGTTATTATGTTGGCCAATGACCGATATGAATTGCTATAAGCATTCAACTGAATAAGTATGTAAGCCTGGTTTCCGAATTAGGATCAGACATGAGCATCCTTTGCTTTAGCTTTAGCTTTTTTTTCAATTTCCATATTTAATTTGTTCTTTCTTCTCTCTCTTTCTCTCTCTCTCCATCGCTCCTTATCAGTTTTAACGAAGTGTCTAAATAGCGGTCCCAAGGTGGCCGCATCTCAATCCACTTCAATTCCACAGTAAAATTATTTTTTTATATAAATCTAAAGATATATTAAAACCTCTTGTTAACTAATCAAAAATTTCTAACCATTTACTTCTGTTAAAATGTGCTTTAAAATTGAGGATACTTTAGGACTAAATAGTACTAAAAAAGCCGCTAATGTCAGCTTTGGCATGTTTTTAAATGTAAACAGTTGAAAAAATACGATAAAATTTGGAGTAATTTAATTTTTCATGGGTTTTAATGTGATTTTGAAAAAGGATACTAAAAATTCAACCTTGCCTAACAAAACATTCAAATACTTTTATTTTTGTTGGTTTAAATATCTATAACAACATTTTTTTTTTCCTAAATACACAGGTAAGCTCTAAAAACAACAACACATCTAAATGTACACCCAGAAAATTATTACAGTAACTGACTAATTTATTTCAAAAGTATTTCGAAATATTATTTTTAGATGCAGACGAAACTTAATTTTGTAGTAAAAATAATGATTTTTATTGGGAGTTAAATTTTTCAAATGTTTTTTATAAAAACATTAAACAGCAATCATGGTTATATCGCAACAAATTAGCATTAAGCTTTATTGGAATTTTTTTTGGAAACTTTTTGTAAAAATAAAAACAAAATTAGTTAAATCCCTTGTATTTTTTATCGTTTTTTTAGAGAAAATAGAACCAATAAACTACATTCGACTTACAAAAGAGAAATTCCGTTTTCTTTTTTGGATAACACGTTCGTTAAAAATTTGATATTTACAGCCAATTTCACATTAGTAAATTTTTAAACGAAATTTTCGTACCAAATCAGTATTTCAAATATATTTTAACTTAATATGTTTTCTACGAATAAACCTCTTATTGTTTAAATTTTAATGACTTTCGTTTATTTAAATTACTATCTTGTCAAAGGTTTTTAAATAATTATTCAGATGTTTTACGTTTCATTTCCAGTTGATTGTTCTTAAATAATTTTTGAGCGTAAATAAAAAAAAACCTCTGTGATAAGGTTTTGTTAAAAAAACCAAAGTGCAGACAATTTTCATTGAAGCGTATGTTTAAAGAATAACACGTATGCTCAATTACACCGAATTAAGGTTAAAATTTAAAGGAAATTTTTTGTGTTCTTATTTTTTCTTAAAAAAAACTTGAACTTAAAAGACACACATAAGCATTTAGAGATTATTTACTAATGCTACAGGTAGACTCTTGTAAAGTTATTTTTATCCAAAAGGTATTAAAATGGAATTTGTTTTCATACTTATATATTTAACAAATGTCATACTAAAGGAAAAAATACTGATTACAGTAGGATTAAAAAATATATATATTTAGCTTTATCGTGAGAGTTTAAAGAAAGTAAATCTGTATCGATTTTGTGTTATTACAGACCAGAACAAGTAAACAACAAATGTTGGGTAACGATCCTATGCTTTAGTTAATCTTATTTTTGTGCATGACGTTGCTACCCTTAAGTCTAAAGATTTTTTAAGTTTATTTAAAAAAAACAACAACAAAAATAAAAATGCTTTTATGTAAAGAAATGAGTTCTGGTTTAAATAAATTAGAATTTCTTTCAAAAGTTCAAACCAAAAATACTAATTAATAGCGCTTCATAGACTTTTAGCTGCAGTATACTCCAACTAACTTTAATTAAAATTTTTATGCGAGGTAAAATTTCAAACTAAAACAAAACTGTTTAAAATTATTGTAATATACCCGATAATATTTTTTTTAAATTTCTTTTTTTGTTATTTTTATTAAGATTTTTAAATTTTTAACCAATAGCAAATATTCTCTCTTAAACAATAAACGCCAGTTTAAATATTTGAAATCCCTCGTTGGGTGAGATCCATTTCAAAATAAATTTTCTAAAGATTTATCGGCACAGAAGAGCCAATGCTGAATAGTTTGCTAAAAATTAGGAAAAAATTGGAGAAGAGAACGTCTGTCCACCTTAGAGATCTCCCTTCGTTCTTCTACAAACTTTTCGTCAAAGCATATACTAGTAGACTCACTGGGAATAAATGTCGGACACAAATGAGGCTTAGTAAAAACGTAAAGCGCTTCATGTACCTTTTCAGACATAATTTACCACTTTCAATTTAAAAATCATGTCAGGTAGTAGAAAAACCATTTATCAACTAGACTTAAACTTTCCAAGATCAAAAGAGGGAAGCTACTATACATATAAAACTTCTTGTATTTCTTTTTTGTATCCAACTACATCAAAGCCAGACTTCCTAAGTCAACAGATCAAAGCCAGACTTCCTAAGTCAACAGATTAAAAGATTTTTTAAGATTTAATCCTAACGGAAAAGAAATTACAACGTTTTTTACTTTAAAAAATGCTAGGTTTGCGACTCTGCATTTAAAAAGAACGTTCATTTTCATTAAAAAAAAATTAGCTTTTCATTTAACTTTCGGATTGTTATAACATCTACTTTCTTTAACTTTTTCCATTTAACCACAAGGTATAAAAACGAGTCCACATAATCAGGGCCTTCTCTATGGTTGTAACTTGTTGTTTTTATGATTGCGGCATGAAACGCTCGGTGATTAATAACGCGGGTGGAATTTTTTTTTAATTTCTAGGAACCGAAATTTACTTGCCCCTTTTATACTAAAATTCCGACCTACAAACAGGCTCCCACGCTGTCATGAAATATTTGTTTTGGCCCAGACAGGATGTTAATTTTGAAGAATTCAATTTCAGTATCCTTATATAATATGACATTATGTCTTTTTAGTTTATCCTTGGTAGGCATATGAACGCGATTAATTAAAGCAAACATTTGTGTTCTGACAATTTCAATAAAAGAACGTTTTATTTTTACTTTAAATCAAATATAAAATAATAAATTCAAATTAAAATTTTTATAATTTTTAATATCAAAAATTAATTTCTTATCAACCATGACAAATTAAGGCAGCAAATAAAAGGTTGAACAAAATTCAAGATTGCCGCTTGGCCGCTTTTAAAATCATTGCCAGATTGAATTACATTCAAAGTGTAGATTTTTTTTAAATATTTTTAAAAACAAACTAATTTTTTGTAAGTTGGTAATATTGTTGCCACCTGCCGCTTACATTGGCCTTTAACCATAAGAGAGTAATCAAAAACTTGTTAGAAAATAATATTGAGATAAAGAGCTAAAAGTTTTAGGCAGTTGGCTTAATGAGCCAGAAGGTTTTTCTTTGCAACGAAAGTCGCAAACAGCGATTTGAAATCGTAAAACACACTACATTACTTACTGGCTTAAAATATTTCTGCAGCCTATTTCTAATCTTGCGCTGCTTAAAAAATTATTCTACCTCATCCTTGAATTGAGGTCTCGTTCTTTTATGCCTGTGTTTCTTGTGGCAAGTTGTTTGGCATCCAACGCCTTTTTGGCTAGAACACTTGTACTTATGGGGCCAACATGGGCCAGCCAGCGCAATTGCTGTATTTTAACAAGTTTGAATAAACAAAAATAACATATTATCTCAACCAAATTTATTATCAATTGACTTGTTGTTCATTAATATTATTTTAGTTCTTTCAGAGATAGTGAGAGAAAGTTAGAGAGATAGAAAGGGACACCTCTTGTAGTAGGGAATAGACTGAGATTTTAACTGACCGCGTTTTATGTAAGCATCGTTGCAAACCACATTTCTATTTTCGGCGTGTCAAAAGTAGTTTTTAGTCGACAAAGGTAGTGCCTAATCTTTTCTTTTATTGTTTTTTTCTTAGAACTTGTTGATGGTTAATTTATTTGGCCTTAAGCCACATTGATAGGGTTTAATTATCTCGTTGAGTTTGGGCTTTAATCTCTTTCACAATATGCCATTTATGATAATATAAGGGATGGATAGAAGGTCTGTCCCCTAATAGTAGGCACAAACGGCCTAATCTTCCTTTTTACGTAATGGACATAGTACAAAGAAAGAAAACTCGCTTTCTGAAATCAAGAATTTTATTCTTGAATTTATCCAAAATCTTTTTAAGTACGATCCTTACTTAAATTCTTAAATCAAGCCTATTCGGATTGCTTCAACAAATCAAGCAGAAAAAAGCTTATTGTTTTAATATATTATTTTACATTTGAAAACAAAGTGTCTCGCTGGGCCAGAGGTAACGCCCTTGTGCTGCAGTGCAAAAATCCCTGGTTCGAATCTCAGCTTCGGTAAATACAAAAAATGAAATTTTGAAATTATGAATTAATTATAAAGTTATAAAATAAAAATAAAATTTAAAATTCTTCTTCTTTAATAAAGCTTCATAAGCCAAAAAAAATGACATTTCATTTTCGAATTAATCCAGTTTACGGCTTAAATCAATCTTTTTCATGCTTACATCAAGTAAGGTTCCGAACTTAAATCAATCCTTTTTTGGCTTAATTGTGGCTAAAAGTAAGAAATTCGTTTTTGAAAAATTTTACTTGGAGTAAGAAATTTCGTACTTGATTTAAGAAAAACCGTACTCACTGTACTTTTGACACCGCTATGGCTTGATTTAAGTAAAGTTTTCTTAGATAATTTTTTGTGTGTAGGATGAAGTTTAATTAGTCGGGCATGCTTTCGTAATTCCAGTTGATGTACATTAGCTGATACATGCACCATTAAATCTTTTGTTCTCTAATCCAATAGAGCAAATTGCATCTATACTATAAAGTTAACATTGAACTCCATTATCAATTGTTTCAATTGAGAACTTTACCGCCTTGATTTTGCAGGAAAAAGATTAAAATGACTTATATTTATTTTATGGCAAATAAGTTAACTTAAGGGATCTTAAATGGAAAACGCAGTATGTACTGGTCATTATTATCGAGTTTCCGTCCACTCGGCGGCAAGAAAAGCCCTTATGGTACGACCCCTTCCGATCCACCTAGGGTTTTAGTTAAAAATAATTAAAAATAACTTACTGCACTTTTTTTTTAAGAAGTATTTTCCATGACGGTTAAACCATATTATGACGTTGTTAGCCTTAAAATCATACTACTGCATTGAACATAAAATGATTTGCATAAATACTTTACGGGAACGTTAAGCCAAAAATTATATTAAAAAAACAATCAAGTTATATTAAGAAATAATTTTTAAAAAAAGGGAATGGCATTGGAAGAAAGTAGTAAGAGCGCAATATATATAAGTAAAAAAATTGAAAGTTAAGGTAATAAATTCCAAAGAGTTTTATCTTCTTTCAGTTGTTGAGTTTCTTTTAGTTTTTATTTCATTTCATGCAATTTTTTCATTTGTCTTAGTTACTTAAAAGAAATAGAAAAAGTTGTTTTATTAAAACTTCTTCACTACACAATCATTTTTCGTAGCTAACTTTTTTTCTTCTAAATTATTGTTATGTTTAACTTTAATATTTCATTTATGTTTTTTCCCCAAATCTTCTTTACTTTTTGTTTTGATATCAGATTACAGACTATTTTACAAGGGTCACTTCTAATGCCATAAAAGAATTAAGATACCTTTTTTCAGTTTGACTCTTTCTTTTTATATCAGCTTTACCTAATTATTACCTTCTTTTAAGGGTTTATGTACTTTGTATAAACTTTGACAAAATGAATAATAAAATTTTTACATTGTAATTTCTTTTACAACAAAACTTTTTGATTGAAATATTTGAGCTCATTATAAGTTGGTAGAAAATTTCCTAATAAAGCTTGTGCGTAAAAGAACATATTTTTCTTTGTAACTTAATTGAGAGTATGAACTTAATAACAAATGATTGCTAAAGTTTAATAAAAATTATTTAAACTGGGGAAGATAAGAACACCAGCCGTCATTTTTTTGCAATAAAATAATGTAAAAATCTTTTATTTTTCTTAATTGAAAAGTATTTTTTTTTAATTAGATTTGAAGTGAACCCTTAACTTTTGCTTCAATCCTTTTGTCAATAAATAGACTGTTTTAAATTTGTAAGCTAATATGAGATCTCGACATAATTCCAAAACAATCTAATTCAAAAGTTAATCTAGATGTCATTTTGTCTACAGCAGCAAAGCAAAATATGTCTGTAATAAGGTTTTAAAAGACTTTCGATCCTGGATTTATATTGTCCCAAGACATACGGGTAGATTATTATTTTTTGGAAAATATTTTTGTCTGATTGCGGTCAAAGTTTCCAAAACTACACCTGAAATTAATCCGTTTCATAAATCAGAGAAGTTCAAATTGGTATTTTCTCTATTTGGTGAAGGCAAAAAACTCAGAGCTTATGTGATATGAGCCATTTATTTTCATTTTAAAATGGAGTTTTTTCCAAAAAATTGTAACCCTAGGAGGTTTAACGAGTTCTGGCACTAACTGGTACAACTTAGTATGCGCCGAACTCTATAGGATCTGTAAAGGAATACATAGGTAGGTATGCTAAAAGTGTGCGTCGGTGTATGTGTATAAAACTAGTGGTTAAATATGGGTTACACGTGGTGTTTAACGCACATGATTTTTACGTACTAGTGCTGTTGTCACAAGATGATATCCAACGTATTGTGTGAAAGATGAAATTCAACGAAATAATTGGGCAATATTAATGTGGACTTACCCTGATAAAACCACCATCGATCAGATATACACAGTACGCCATATCTTAGAAAACAAAAGAAAACAATCAAAGCATGCCATCTATTTGTTGACTACAAGACCGTTTTTGATATCCCCATATGTTTTTGTTTCAAGTATGCCTGAGCTTTGTATCTCCCTGAAACACAATTCTGCAGGCTGACCTATAGTAATACACCATTTACCATTAAAATAGGAAATAGATATCTCTGGGTCTTTCAGTACCAAACCAGATTTCAGACATGTAGACCACCTTTTGTGTAATCTTTTTAACATCCTCTTGGAAAAGGTTAAACGAGACGTGAATGAGGATAAACCAGGCACACTATATAAAAATTATACATCTTGCTTGCTTACGCCAACGATATCTACATCATGGGGCAAACAGTGTGAGTAGTAACTGCTACATTTGAAAAAAATCAAGAAAGCATTATACATACATAGTAGGTCTGGCGGTAGATTTCGGTAGACAGTGAAAGAAGAAAACAATGACTTTGAAATAGTCAATGGATTTATTTATCTAAAAACTACCATAAACAGAACAAACAACTTCAGGTTTTTGATAAAAAAAGCAACATTAGCCAATAAAAGCTACCTTGCACTTGTTAAGCGGTTTAAAATCAATTCTATCTTCCGACATACTACCCATACTATTATATGGTCCTGACCGCTTAAAG
Organism: Melanophora roralis; assembly: GCA_963583895.1. Classification (NCBI taxonomy): domain Eukaryota; kingdom Metazoa; phylum Arthropoda; class Insecta; order Diptera; family Rhinophoridae; genus Melanophora; species Melanophora roralis. The sequence goes on along the minus strand of OY757188.1, from coordinate 94,952,209 downwards.
TGCTTGAGAGATAAGTTCTTAAAATAATCGATTTGCTAATCTTTACTAACAGAGAAAAGCTTCTTTCCGACATTGAAGTAGTTAAGTGTATCTACATTCAGTGTTTACGTTGAACGCCATGCTGTGGAAGTAATGCTGTTGCCAGACTGGTTTTTTGCATTGCAGCAGGAGCTTGTTATTGTATCAATTCTATACGAAAGATAAGGGTCACTTATTTTGAGGATGCAGCGAAACAGCCATATTTTTCGGTAATAAGTAATACACATTCTAGTCATATTTGTATTAAAGCTGGGGCTAAATTAGGACAAGAAAAATTGTAGACGAAAGTGTTGTTCTCTAATCTAGTTTTTTAAGCAAAAGCTTCGTTAAAGTTAGCCAGACGAACTTCATTTACCAGCTTTTCCTCTTAATCGGCAGAATAACATCCTCTAGCATCACAATAAAATCTTTTTGAGTTTGATTTATAGGCTCTTATTTTATTGCAGGTTACAGTCTTTTCAACAGAAAAGATTAGTAAAGGCCTTTTTAATTACATTGGTAGGCATATGTATATGCAAAAATAGAATTTAAGTTTATACTTGGTAACTAGTTATTTAATTGTTTTTTATAAGCACATTTGTATATGGCGGTCTGTAATTTCGGGTTAATTTAAACAAAAGCAACTGCTTATCTAGTCCAAAAATAACGAGTGCATTTACATATCCAATATTACTTGCTAAAGTACTCGGTAAGCAAAAGTTTTCATTTTTTTTAATTTTGCTCTTGATTCTAAGTGTTTTTAAATGAATTAAAACTTCTTAAGTTGGAATTGCTTTTTTTTATATAAAATTTTGTTTAGGAAATTAATCATTTTTGTACACTTAAATAATATTTCTCTATTAATTTCTTAAAGTCTTTTTTTGGCTACATTCACGTATAATACCTGAAAACAAATTACTTTAAAGTTCATTTTCTAACAGTGAACTCTAAAATAAATAATGTAGGTTAGTAGTTTTTGCAAAAAAAAATTATCACACATTTATTTATGGTTTTCATTATTTTAACAGTTTCCATGTTAAACACAATGCATATCACTTAACATAATGTTAAGCAAGACATGTTAACATAAGGGGAAATAAAAATACATATTCGAATATTAAGATAAAAAAGGGCATTTGCTGAGAGGAGAACAATTTAAAATTTAAATAATAAAGAAAGACTGTAAAAAAAATATCTTACAAAGATAGATCTGCTTACATGATTTTTTTTTGATTCTTTAATTAAAAATTTCTAAAAATGTAGCATAAAAACATTCAACCGGCTTTTTTTGAACAGTTTTTATGCTTAAAAAAATTATAAGTCAAATCTAATAATAATTAAGCATCTGATAAACATTGAAAAACATTTCTGTCTAAAGAACTTAGTGCTTATTTCCAAACAAATAATTATTGTTAAATACCAGTCCTGAGGTGAATGAACACTTGCAATAAATGACCGGTAAATTCAAGACATTTTACTTAGGTAGAAATAAAAACGGCATGTTATGCGCCCTGTTAATGTGTTAGGAAAAGTAAAAAGGTTAGCATTCTGTAGATACTTAAGAGAAAGGCAAAGAAAAAATAAAAAAAAGGGCAGGTCAAAAGGGCCTAATGCTACCTGTTAGCTATTTTAGATTCCTGGGCTATCCTTTTATCTCAAAGAGGTAGCTGTGTCAATAAATATTCCACCAAGTAGTTTCTAAAGTATCATTCTAGCAAGTGACATGCATTAAATTCTGCATCGAGAGCTGTCAACAGAATTTTTTTGTAATTTGACTATAAAACCTGATATTGCAGAAAACTATAGAGACAACTGACGGCTTTAAGTCTCAACGCACCTGCTCGTCATATTCCCTAAAGGATTTTCAATCCACAAGTAAGTTTACTTAGTGGAGGCGAAGTGGTATAGTAGTTACCAAACTATCACACATATTATTTATGGATCAAATGCTGTCTTAATAGTGCTAAGAAAACCCAGTATATCTTACTCATAAACTTCTCGAACTTGCCGAGTTTAAGATCAGTGCCTTAGTACTTAGAAGGTGGGTTGTCATTACAATCTTTCTGTTGTATTTTGCTGCTTTCCTGCCGAGCAAAGTTCACGGCTAGCATTATTGCAATCGAATCCGAATAGAAAACGTTATATATCATTTAAGAAGTAGTATATTGATATTTTGTTCAACTGTATACTATAAATATATGACCTTAATATGGGCCTCTTAAAGTATTTCGTAAAAGCTAAGATAGAATTACGTTTACATATACATAACGGAGTAGCGATAATATCTCAATGACTTATTGATTGACAGACTGACATCGTACAGCCCAAACGAATAAAGCTAAAGAGTTTAAGTCTTGACTGCCAAAGAAAATTACCCGTCGATGTTAAGATCCACAAAGAATCAAGAGTAATGTTCTGTTAAACAAAAACAAACAGATCAATGTTCGGTACTTTTTCTTAATTTAACCCTTAAAAGGAAAAAGTTCGAAATTAATAGTTTGTCTTTTTTTAATTTCTATGCAACTAAAAAAATTAAGTTTAAACCATATTTGACAGGTCTTTGTTTTACTTTTTTTACATAAGGGTTCTTCCCAAAATAGAAACAATAATTCAATTCGCGTTTGGCAGGTCCTTGAGAAATATAAAAAGATTTTTGGTACGGTTTTTGAAATTTTTGACCTTTATTTGAAGGATTAATTTGGCTGAAAGAAATTACGGTATATTGGCCTGGCCTATAGTCAGACATAAAATAATGCAAAAAGTACTTCTTCATAGTTTTACTATTATTTGCGTTTTTGGGTGTTATGGCCCTATAATATGAATTTAAAAATAATTGATCCAGATTAAGGGAAAAAACTTATTTATTCCAGCTTCTAATATATGGTTTTTATATTCAAAAATTTTAATACAAGAAAAAATATTCATTTAAGCCCAAAGTTGGAAATTTTTCATTATTGTATTTCAGAATTTTCTCTTTTAAATTATAAGCAGAATTTTTAGAAAATTAAATAAAGAATTTTTTCTATTAGAAATTACCTTAATGTTGTTGAAGTTTCAAAATTGAAACAAAAATAAAACAGCACTGTTGAGACATGGAAATAAATATATATTGCAAAAGTTAATAAAATTTTATTAATAAAATTAAAAAATAAACATAGGAAATATAAACTATAAACTGGCAGGCAAAGTGAATAAAACCACAATAAATACAAAATAGCTCATCATAAAAACTTTTTATAGGAATTCAATTCCTATAAAAAAATTAAAATTGTTTTTGATTTTAATTTAAAATGAACTTAAAAACAAAATGTTCCCAAAAAAAGCAAGAAATTCCGCTGTTAACAAAATTCTTTAAAACAAAACTTTTTCTTTCAGCAAATTGAATTTTTGATTTACATTGGTCAAGAGATTGTATAAAAGCTGAGGGATATGAAGGAGAGGAAGAACAAAATAATATATTAATTTAAAAAAAAAACCCCAAAAAAACGTTGGTTACCACTTAATGCATAAATAGGCCTGTAGCGTTGCCAAATAACGCCTAGTACCGGGAATCTTCGGTTAGGTTTAAAGCTTTTTATTCAAAAATAAATGAAATTTCTGTTCACCTTTCTTTTACTTATTTTTTGAATTTAATAAATATTTTCTTTCTTTTAAACTAATAAATAAATTTTTAAGCATTTAAGGAACAAAATAAACAATTAAATGAAAAGAGTTATTTAAGTTTTAATTTAATCATCTCGAATCAAAGGTTCAATAAGAATAATATTTAATTGACAATAACCATTTTTTTTACCAATAATTGTTTTAGTTTAAAAACATTAAATAATATTAAAATAAAAATAATATTTTGTGTTCGAAATATAAGACGAGTTTTGATTCTGTTAAAACTAAAAAACCTAAATTGAAAAAAATGATTTTAAAAAATAAAAAAAACTTTTAAAAGATTTTATTAAAATCCTAATAAAAATTAAACTTTTAAACTTTTTAAAACTTTAATTTTGTTTTAAAAAGTCTTTAATTAAGAACTAAGAAGAATTGCTTTTCATACGAACTTCATCAATAGAGCGTATGATTAATATTTACCCAATCAAGACAACAATCATACGTCTTGAATACTTATGTCAATATGTTTGTAAGTAAAAAAGAAAATAGTAAAATTGTAAGTTAATAGTTACTAGTTGTACCCAACCTACCCTAAAGCAAAGTTTTACAGAAAAGGTTCAATTTCTTTTTCGAAATACACATATTTACTTCAAAACATAAACAAAATTAAACAACAAACATACCACGTCACCTGCTTACAAAAATGCTCATACACATAAAAATGTTTAAAACATCAAGTACATACATTACAACAGAGAAACAAGAAAAACATTGACATAAAATCAATAGATTTGGATACACAATATTAAGAACGAAATTTTAAGGTAAAAGTTTTCTCATCCTTGTAATTTAAACACAAACAAAATTCAATTGAGGAAATTATAAAGTTTACTTAAATTTATCCATTTTTTCCTGAAATTCTACACAAACTCAAGGCATCTAAAAAAGTTTATTACCTTGTGACCCAATACCAATGAGTTTTAATTTTTAAAAGTTAAGTTTTATGGACGAATTATTTTCACTTTTTATTTGTTTTTGAGCTTTAAAATAAAAACTAAAAGAAACATTACTTGAAGACAAAATCAAATTTATGAGGAAACCTAAATATATTGCCTAGGTAAATAAAAACTTTTGTTTATAAAAGTCAAAAGTTTTGGTTTTAATACAATTTTCTTAAACAAAAACAGGAACTACCTGATCAACGCCAAATATTTCGTGTTGGTTTTTATTAGAGATAAAAAAATCCTCATAAGGTATTATAAATGTTGGCTCCTTGTTTTTAAGTTTTTATTACAGCAATTTAATGGAAAATTGTTTTTTTAAGCAATAAAAAATTTTTATTTTTCAAAGACAATTGTTTTTGTAAGAGAATTGCTTCAAAGATACTAAAAAACAGATGTTTAATAGGACAGAAGGTATTAAAAAACTTTTTAATTTTTAAAGTTATAAACAATTGTTCAGCTCAAACCTCTGTTGTTCTTAGATAAATTATAAAAAATAAAAAAATTAAGTAGTTTTTTAAACAAAAATAACAGTTTTAATAGTATTACCAATATCGATATAGTTAAAGCTAATGGTTTTACAAAAATTTAAACTTAAGTATTTTTTTGAAATTTTAGATATCTAGTTAACAAAACATTTACTTTTTTTATTCCTAATATATGATTTTCTCTTACCTTTTTTTCAAATTTTGCAAAAATATTTAGCACCTAAAAAAGAGTTACTTTGGAACAATCTGAGGTACTCTCGCATGATATACACTCCACACCCAATGGCTATACCAACCTTAGATCTGTCAGCTTAAATTGCTCACTCTTTGTACAGACTATCGCATCCTAAGCAACAATCCTTTTTAGGGACTATTAGTTGTGGTAATATTCTCTCTAAGCTGACCTCCGTGACCATATAGTTCGTATAGAATCCCTGGACTAAACTTAGATCCTCAGGACCAATCTCTCATAAAATCCAAAAGTAGCCAGTTTTCAGAAATTTTCCAAACTCTGACTCACCTAGTCTGGCCAAATTTCTATTTTCCATTTCTATTATCTGGTACTCCACAGACAGTGTGTAGAGAATGACGTCTTGTCTACTTGTGGTGTACTTCCTATGATTCCAGTGATGCCAAGTGAAGCACATTTTTGATTCTGGCAAAAAGCTGTCTTTAGCAGCCAAGTTTTACCGCCTTCCTATATACATTTCAACCATACGTCAGAAAAGGTCTTAAATTAATGCATGTAAAGTACGCCATTAGAATTTTGCCCTTTCCTGAGTGTTTCTTTTCTATAACAGTTAGCTTCGAGGCCAGTAACAGCTCTACCTTAATGAGTATTAGCCTTTAAAAAGCCACGACCTTATACTTCCTGGTAAAGAGAACTAATTTCGTCTCGTCAGGACTTATGCCCAATCTGTTCCCTCACGTCCGCGAAAAAGTGCACCCAACGCCATTTGCAGACGTTTTTCGACAATAGGATGAATTTTTCCTCTGACGATAATGACCAAAACGTCTAGGTATGCAGCTATCTATCTATCTTCAGCAACGATACACCGTTGACTGTTAAGATTCACACAAAGAGTGACAAAACTCCACCTTTTAGTATCTCCTTGGTCCATCTCTCTGTCAGAGGGTGCACTCTCAATCTCAAAATACCTTAACCACAAAGCTTTTTTAGCTCAGTTTACAACTCCTTTTTTCTTAACTAATTTTGTAGCTATCCGACAAGCTTCTAAATGTTGACCTCTAAATTCCTAGTTTTCTTGGAAAAATTGAGGAACATGCTTCCCGGGTACAGGGAACCGTACCAGATACCTTGTTCACAATTACATTAATCTTTGTATGAGACCTTATATCCACTTGCAATGGTCCTCGCAAAAAAATATGTAAAATCGTTTACAACCTAAGTATGAAAGGGAGTAACCCAAAACAAACAAGAATAGGATGATTTTTAATCCATTTTTTATTCGAAAAATTTCAGAAGAAATGTCTTTCCTTTCCAACTTTATAAGGGGATAGGCATTTTGAAGATACTTTACCTAGAAAGCGACAAATATGTAGAAATCTCAAAATTATTTAAAAAATACTTCTACTTAAAGCTGAGGCATTGTTTTTAGTAAATATTATCTATTGATTTTCAAACAGGCCCATATAAAAAAGGTAGACGGTCAAATCTTTACCACTCATGATCAAAATCAACAAAATATTAAACGTTTTAACGAAAAGTTTTGAAAATACGTTGGTAAGAAAAAGGATTAATATTTAAACTAACACAGGAAAAAACATTTCCAAATTTTTTTCTATTAACCCAATAATCAAAAACTTTGCTATCTTAATTAAAAATTTAATTGCATCGATTAAAATTTTTAATTTTTTTTTCAAAGTTAATGCCAAACATGATGCATATGAACATGTGTAATCAAAAGATATATATGGGGGATTTCATGTCAAGTGACCCAACTTTTAAAACTGATGTCTTTCGATTGGAAAGAAATTTGGACCAAAGGTATTTCTTGCAGAGAGTAGTTTAGACACAATTTTTTAACACGATCGGTCAAGAACTCTCTTAGCTGGAGGGGTTCAAAATTTGACGTTTTCGGCAAATAGGTGTGTTTTTTAAACATGTAGTTTATTACCTTTTGCTTTTAACAAAATTCGTCCCAAATACTTTCGATAGCTTTTTTTTCAATCTTCCAGAAAAAAATATTTTTAAAATTAAAAAAAATTTTTTTTATTTTTTTTTTATAAAATAATTAGAAAAAAAAATTTTTTTTTCCAAATGTGCCCATTTTTTTTTTTTTTTTTGCTCAAAAGAAAGCTTAGGTCTTTCCTTTGAAGAGCTTGGAAGTCGCTTAGTGGGATGCGAGTGGGATATCTATAAAAATTAATGTTTTGTTACTCAAGGTAGAGGTTTTCCAATTTTCGCGTATATTCTATTTTAATTTTTTTCCTATTTATGTAAAATTATCTCTTCAACAAAAAAAAATTATTTTATGCTAAGAAACAAAATAATTTAACCTTTCCGACGGTATGCAAGTACCAAATAGTGTCTCATACACTCGACACTGTATTACCAACAAAATGGTAGGCCTCTGGAATAAAATCACTTTTATATGGCAATGTCTGAACACGTTTTGTAAATATTTTCAATGAATACCGTCGGAAAGGGTTAATTATTTTGTTTCTTAGCATAAAATATTTTTTTTTTGCTTAAGAGATAATTTTACATAGATAGCGAAAAAATCAAAATAGAATATACGCGAAAATTTGAAAACCTCTACCTTGAGTTACAAAACATTAATTTTTATAGATATCCCACTCGCATCCCACTAAGCGACTTCCAAGCTCTTCAAAGGAAAGACCTAAGCTTTATTTTGAGCAAAAAAAAAAAAAAAATGGGCACATTTGGAAAAAAAAATTTTTTTTCTAATTATTTTATAAAAAAAAAATAAAAAAAATTTTTTTTATTTTAAAAATATTTTTTTCTGGAAGATTGAAAAAAAAGCTATCGAAAGTATTTGGGACGAATTTTGTTAAAACCAAAAGGTAATAAACTACATGTATGAGAAAAAAACACCTATTTGCCGAAAACGTCAAATTTTGAACCCCTCTAGCTCAGAGAGTTCTTGACCGATCGTGTTAAAAAATTGCCAAAAACACCTGCCTTTTAACTGCGCTAAAATTTTTTTTCACATTTGCAAAAAATTTATAAATATTGGAGTTGTTGTTTGTTAAATCACATCAATTTATATTCAAAAATATAAAGGAAATTTTCTTACAAACTTCAAACACAAGTGCTTAGAAATCAATAAAAATTTGTATACCCAATACACCCATGGCTCAAATTGGTATGTATCGGTTAGTCAAGCCGCTTGTTAATAAAAAAAATTCACAACTCGAAAGCAGCAATGTCGAATTTTACACAGCAGAGATAACTGAAACTCCTTCAGTACGCCGTTGTTTTGTATTAATTATCCAGAAATAAGTGTTATCTATTGCCTTATGGAAGTTCTATATTGAATAAAAAAATTTAAGTTTAAAATATATAGCGTTGAAGCAGGGTATTTAAGATTCGATGCAATCACATATAGGAATCTTATATCTACTTATAAAAATTGTATATTGTATTGTATAAAATAACTGTCTGCTTTTATTTTCATAATAAATGTTGTAGTACTTTTTAGGATTCTGAACATATAAAAAGAAACAATTTATTTATATATTTATTGTATAAACAGAATACAGACTACAACATACTTTTTTATTATAAATTTATATTTGATGATTGTTTTTTTTATTCGTCTCGTTACCTTTTTTTGCTGTATATTTTATTTATTTATTTTTTTTTTCATATTTTAACAGAAGCAATACTTTTTTATCGACTACTTTTTGGTTGATTTCAACTAAGCACTTACAAGGAAATCTTCTTCTTTCTTTTTACATGCATGTTTTATTGGCAACACCAACATCATCATTAAATCTGTCGATTTTTTTTTTGTTTTTCTTTGACATCTTTGACAACTGTTTTTGTTGTTGGTACATGATTTTAAAGTATTGAAGAGTGTTTTGGTGTTAAATGTTTTTGCTACGTTTTTATTATATTTTTTTCTTCTTGTTTTATCTTTTGAGCTTTTTCTTTTTTACTTGTTGTTCTTGCTATTGTTGTGTGTGATTTACGGAAATTTAAGAAGCAGAACCAATTTTATATGTTATTTGCATATAAAATCGGTATTTTTTAAGCAAACGACAGGTAAGTTTGAAGTACTTAGCTCAAACGACAACATGAAGTTCCAGTGGCTTGAGTAAGAAGATTGAAAAATTTTCAATGAAGAACTGGATTTAATCGTAAAGTTAAATGGTGTAACACTTATGTCTAATTCAAGCACAAGTTCTTACTTTCAAATGTAAAATATAAAAAAAAAATTAATTTAAATGTTTTAAGGTTAAATTTAGAGCAACTCCTGAAAAATTGAGCATCCTACGATGTTTTTATTATGGTTTGACTAGTCTTATTATATAAGCTGCCAATACTTAGTCTAAGGGGGAGCACTTCAGAAAAATAGAAACGGAAACCAGATTTTAATAGCACCTAAATGGGATTTTAAATTGGCAATTAAACCTTTGCTTGACCCTTATCGGGGATGCCGACAGAAAAAATGTACCAGATAGTATCTGGCAAGGCAATTAAATAACATTTTTTCTTGCGTTACCCAATGGAACTTTTATGATCTTCAAAAATAATTAAGATCACTTATTGACCCAGGCATAGTTTTGGGTCACAAAACAACCTTAATTTTTTAGACTCACGCGATTCTTACCTTTAAAACCAGGAAAACCGTTTTGGTGAAAAAATATCCGGGAGTAATAAGCGCCCAAACCGAAGTTTTTCTGACGCCATTATTTTATATTTGGCAGTGTACGTACCAAAAAACCTACAAGCTAACACTTACACAAATACCCGCCAGGATCCCCCGCCAAAAAGAGGGATACTTAAGCGTATTACAGTCGGTCACAAAACCCTCTCTAAAAATAAAGGCTCGGCTTCAAAGAGGAAAAACATCGGCTAAAGTGATTAACGGAGGTTGTAAAGAAGCGTCGAGCCAAATTTGGTAACACGAAGAAATACGCGTCAAAACACTAAGTGTTTTCAACTGCAGTTAAAAAGCTGTGCCAGGAGGTCAATATAAAGAGCTAGAGGTTGAACGATGCCAAAAACTGTAAAATTTCAAAGTCGTAATGAAAAGCAGCAACATAGCAAAGATAATAGGTCCAAAACATACTGATCTGTGTCTTGGGCTTTGCCAAGGATGACAAATAGAAATGTGGTAAAATACCATTTTAACTAGATGTCTACACATGAAAATTCCTATGAGCAAATTTTTAGGCAATTGCAGATGATTGTAGAATCCAAAAGCAAAACTGAAAAGCCTGATGCATTCCACTGATGGAGCAGGCTTATTCAGGCAGGCGAAACTCATCAAAAGAAAGCAGTGTTAAGCTGATGGAGGTTAATGACCAATAAGTGGGTGCACAACTGATGTTTTTAGGCCGTTACAATATACCAGCGGTTATATACACTTCCTCTACCTTAGGCTCAGAATCAAAAAGAGGCAAAGTCAGAACCATATCAAGCACATTACCAAAGAAACAAAAAGCTTTTTTTATTCAAGGTTAAGTAAGATATATTGGGGTAAAATAACTCTTTTTCTTCGGATCAGGAAACGTCTATCCTGGGAAAAATATCACACCACTTCTACCTGAAGAGGGTCACTACCACATGGCCATAATACAGACACTCCGGATCTCTATAGGTAATTGGGTCTCTTAACTAATATTATGCTCGTAAAATTCATTTTTTTTTTTAAACGGCAAGTAAAATTTGGTCACTTTTACTTGTGAAAATTTGCGTATGCGTCCTTATACTTACAAACACATGAACAACAGTGGTGGCGGCAATTTAAGCACCCCTTTTTTTCTTCCTTATGCTATTAAATTGTGTGTCCCTTCGATATTAATTAAAAAAAAGATTCTGAAAAAAGGCAAAATCTAGGATAGGGAATAAGACAAATGTACATCAAACGACAAGAAAAAGAAGGAACACCAATTAAAAAAGCTGGTCACCTTTTATCCTAATATTTCAAATTAGATTTTACTTTAGAGTCTAAAGGTAAGATACCTACATAAAAAGGATCCACTTTTGAAAATTTTCAGATTCCTACAAGACTATGAACAGACTATGACTAGATGATGATTTGACTGTGACTGAATTCTGAATAGCCTATAACTAGAATATGACTTGACCATAGCTATACTACGGCTAGACAAAAATAAGGTTGTGACAAAACTATGCCTAGATTATGGCTAGAATATGACAAGATTATGACTAGATTATGGAAAGACTATGCCTAGATTATGGCTTGACAAAGATAAGATTATGGCAATACTATATTTAGACTAATCAATTGAGAGCTTGTGAGAAGATTATGGCTAGACTATTGTCAGACTTTGGCTGCACAAATACCAGACTATGACAAGACTATCATTAGGCCATGACTACACTTTGCCTAGATCATGATAAGACTATGACTAGGCTATGACTAGACTATGACTAGACTATGGAAAGAGTTTGACTAGATTATGAATTGACTATAACTAGACTATGTCTAGACTATGGGAAGACTATGACTAAACTATAAATATACTATGACTAAATTATGACTTTACTGTGGGACGACTGTGACTAGATTATGACTAGAATATGACAAGACTATGGGAAGAGTATGACTAGATTATGAATTGACTATAACTAGATTATGGAAAGACTATGACTAAGCTATGAATAGACTATAAGTTGATTATGACTAGACTATGACTAGATTATGGAAAGACTATGTCTAGATTATGACTAGACTAAGACTAGGCTATGGCAAGACTATGGTTAGGCTAAACTATGAATAGCTTATGAATAGATTATGGCTAGATTATGACTAGGCTTTAACTACACTAATAACAGATTATGACAAGACCGTCATTATACTTTGAATAAATCGGTAACTTCTGGTTTATCTTCCAGTGTGGAAACTGCACAAAATGGTAAATCTTAATGGATGAAGTGGAAATTTTTAAGCAATTTGTGGATTGTCTATGCTCCTAGATGATCAGTAAATGCTCGAATTATTTGCTCATTAGGCTTAGTATGTTGACTTTTTTATGGTAGAAGCTCTCTTTTGGTTATGGGAAAGATATCATTTTGCTTAAATGTAATTTGCACCATTTAAAAACATTGTTTGGCGGTAAACAATACATGATGACTTGCCGAACATTGTTAAAGAGAAATCTCAACACAGCCATCCTTATAAAGCAAGCACCTATATAATTAGTACGCAAACGGCATAACTGATATTTCAATGTCTTTAATAACACAAATTTTCCTTCATTTAATACAGTTATTTTTTATCAGTTAGCATCTAATTATATTGTGCCACTCTATATTTATTTATTTTGCCACAAAACTCCAAATTGATTCAATTTATGAACACAAAACTTAAAAACGCTTAATACAGGGTGTCTGGTGGCAAATTTATTTCTTTAAAAAATGATATTTCAAAAAGTAATAAACAGTGCGGAGGGAGGGTGTTGCCTTTGGAATTATCGATTGCACGAGTTTGTCAATCACGATGTCGCAGTAGTCCAGTGAGCAGCGCGTGTTCGCTGTGGAATTGCTCGTTGACAATTTTTTGTAAAGTTCCGTATTCCGCGAATACTTGATATATTGAGGGTAAATTTAATTCGTTCTTGGGTGCAAGAATTTCGTGCAGCTACTCCAGCAATTAATGTCCCACGGCCAGGGTAAGTCAATCTTTAAGAACTCCTTAAAACTTTGAACTGGTTCAAGCAATTTACGTGAAAATCCGCAACCTTTAATTTTTTAAAAAACGAAGTTGGACCACCTTTGCACTTTTAACTCAACTTTTTGGAGCAACAAGGCTTTTTCACTTAAACGGCATCGTCAATAAGCAAAACTTCCGCCACTGGTCTTCGAAAACTAGCAACTTTCTATTGAAACATCAAAAACCATTGCATTGCCCCAGGTAACCTGTTTAGTAAGCCTTACCAACGCTTGAGATAAGTAGACCATTCTTTTTTAAATTTTCGAAGTCCAGGCGACGAATGTCAACGGTGAAAATTATTAACGTACGGTGACGGAATTTTTTTTGCCAAACCTGCGAGCTCATCCATAGTACTTTTAGCGTACGTGGTCTCGACAGGATGGGGCGACTGTACAAACAAAACGAGCTTCATGAAAATTTCTAACTAAAACTGATCAATGGCTTTAGGGGCATCTCATGGCCACCGAGATTGTCCGACCTAACACCCATGGATTTTCTATGAGGCTACTTCAAAGAGAAGGTCTTAAATAACAATCCCTTATCTGTTGTGGCTTCAGAGAAAAATATTTGTAAGAAATTATCTCAATTGAACCAAGTTTACTGCAGCGTGCGACGCAAAACACAAGGCTTTGCTTTGAACAGTGTGTTCAACTCGACGGAAGAGATCTAGATGACATACTCTTAAAAAAATGAAATCCGCAAATCCATTCTATCGTTTAATGCTCTTAATTAAACGTTGTGCCAATTATTACGTTTTTTATTAAAGTTTGAAAAAAATTAATCTGCCACCAGACACCCTGTTTTAAAAATTTTCACTTCCTTTTACACGTACACAAACAGCTGACTATATTTTACACTTACATATACGTATGTGCATACACTTATATAAGGAAAATGGTTAAGAAAAAAGAAAATTATACATAAAGCGGCAGAGCACGTTGCCATATTTTGAATGTATTGATTTTATATAAAATTTGCATTTTATTTTTTTGTAAACATATAGTGTCTCTATGGCTTCTGTTTAAGATTGATTAAAATATATTATATTCCCAATAACTGCTTTCATTTACTTTCTACTTGTAACGAAGACATAACAAACAATTTAAGATTAAGCAAAATTTGCATATAAAGTTAAAATTATGATGATTTAAGTTATAAACATTAAGGTTTGACTTAAGCTTAATAATGAATTCCTTTTCAATTAATAAGGAAAAAATATTTTAGTTTAAAATTATTGATATTATATAAGTTAAATAGGTGATGTTAACAGTCAAAAGCACTTCTACCGTTCAAAGAGTACTGATGATGAAATTTGGTAGCTGCTTTCGAAAATGCATTCTACTTGAATAGTATCGGCAGAAACCCCTGCTTAATAAAGTTTCTTACAGCATTAACGGAAAATATTAATGTTTCCAAATAAAATTAATTTAATTATGAAATTAAGCCAAAATAAAAAGCGTAAATTTTTTTTCTTATACTTTTCTTACATTTTTTAATAGAAAATTTAACTCTTTAAATCCAGCAATTGATTAGTTTTAATACATAGAATTTTTTAATCGCACTAAAATTACCTGTAAGCCACAAAATGGATTCATCAAAACACTTTTTTAAAAAAAAACTATTTTCCTTCTTACTTTTGTTGTAACTCTAACTTATCAATGAAAAAAATCAATGTTGAAAATTAATTTTATTAAGCTTACGCCCACATATCTATCAAATGCAATAGTAGAAGCTTAAGACATTTTCCACAAGAAGAAAACATACCGAAACAATACAGTTTTTGCAACTGTAAAGGAATATCTACTTCAAGTCAATAAGTCCAAGAGAAATTAAAAAAATATTCAGGGTAAACCAAAGAAGAAAAAAAAATCGCTAGAACTTACATTCTGATCCCCTTTAAGTCCATGAACAATTGATTAAGGAAAGATTTAATTAAAGTTGACAATTTTATATCGCAGATTACCTTGAGGCTGTACCCCAACAACCAAACAAATCTTGCATTGATTAACATTGCGGGGATTCGTCATTATTTGGGAGTTGTAGTGAATAATTTAAATTTCGTTAAAAAGAAATTAAACAAATGCCCAGAGCCAAAAGTTGGAATAAAACTTCATACAAACAAAAATCACACACACACATGCATACATGCATGCATCTACAAAAGCAAGCAATCAATCACTTGGACTATTTGTAAGGCAAAAACATTCAGATGCTGTTGGCATTTAAAAGATATTTGCATTGTAAAATACTTTAAAATGCAAACATGCTTCTTTTGAAAGAGGAAAAAGGAATTTTCTTTTAAAAATTAAATTATTGTGGCTTAAAAAGGATTAAGAGAAAACCGTTGCGCAAATCTTTTGATCTGACAGGTGGAAATAATTGTCAGCAATAAAAGGAAAATTTAAAAGGTTTTTTTCTTAAACAAGCAGGTCACATTTATTAAATGGGTTTTAATTTAAATTATTACTGATAAATAAAAAAAAATTAAATGTTTATATAGTATATCGTTAGCTGAAATGCGAATTCACGCAACTAACAAAAATTTATTGCTTTACATATTTTAGTATATTTTATTTAAAGGCATATAAAAATACATTTTTTTAATCTTCCAAACAAAACTTGAAATATAATGCCACAAAAAAAGAGAAATCATTTACAAGCACTGATTTTGTAATCTAGAAAATGTTTTTGCTCCTCCTGTACAATTTTAAAAAATATGGTGAAATGGGTTTGCATTTAAGCTGACGATATATCGTATTTGTCTTAGAAATTACAAAAAAAAGCGAAAATATTATTAAATAATTATTTTAGATTTTTTTGTTTATGTTCATAGTGGTAAAACTTCTTAAATGTTGTTAAATTTGAGAAGCAATAAAAAATGTTTTATTATTTTGAAATAATAATTTCATTATTCTATTTCCCAACAGCATTGTGTTTCCAGCTTTTGATAGTTTCTCCAAGTCGTGGTTAAGATAAGACTCCAAACTTTTCTCTTTTGGGTATATGAGTGCTTGCTTTCAATTTAAGATATATTTAATAATCTCTTACTCCCCCAGTAGAGTACATGGCATGCGCTGTCATTAGGTCTTGACTTACAGTCCTCCTTTTTTCTTTTTCTATTCAAAGATAGTAGAACCCCTGGACAAGGGGATGTTCATCCCATCCTTAATTGTTCTGATATTTAAAGCAGAGCTTATACTCTTACTGCAGAGCTGAAGAAAAGCACGTTTGGATTACATAATTTCTATTGGGGTATTCAAACGGTATGCTATCAAGTCATATTGTCTTAAAGTTTAAATATTTTACAATAGTTTAAAAAATTTGTTGTTGTGCTTAAAAGAAAAAGTTCTATAATAATAAGACTTTTTGAACTGTGTTTATTGTTTTGTCATAAACAGTAGAAACTTGAGCCGGGCGGCCGAAACTCTTTAGTGAAGCCGTTGATATAATTAACAAGTCGCAGTCATTAATTTTAAAATATTTTTGAAATTACTTATTTTTCTGTTTTCTCCAACAGCTGATTCAAATTTAAAATAGCACACTTAATAATGAGCGGATGCTCACAACAGTAGTATTTTTCGTTTTATTTTTTTAAGACATATGATTTTTTATAACTACCTTGTGAATACCCTAAATGTATAAAATAACCCCATGCTAGCTGCCTCCCCAGTTAATTTATTATTAATGTCCAAAATGAGCTTTGCTTGAAATCATTGATGCCATTTAAAACGTGAGAGCTTGGACTATTTAAGTTTTTGTAACAATGAAGATCTTAGTACGGTCCAGGAGCCCAAGGAAGTCTTAAGAGACCAAAATATCTGCTTTTAAAGCACGGGATTGTGTTTTTGGATGCGATAATCCTTATGAGGAGTTTTCGATTTTCACTTATCTGTTAAATGAATAAAGAGACCACAACCGATGCCTTTTTCATGAAGATTGACTTTAGATCGGCCTATAGACTACCTAATATTTCAAGCAAAAATCACTGGCCATTTAACGAGTAACTAGAAAGTTCCAAGGCCTAGTGGGGTCAGGCAGCTCCTATGGCCTTAAAGCCATACTTCGTCAAATCTAGTTGGGAAAGAAATTTATAAAAGGCTGTCGGTCAAATTAACGCTTCTTTAACTCTAAACTGTTTTAGGTTCCAGAGTCTAGCAATAAGGTTGACAAAAAAATTACTCTTAAATCATCATATAAGGCAAAAACTATGTGACCATCAATAATTCGCTACTATGGGAAAACTAGCATATGTGTGCTGGTTATAATAAATCTTTAGTGGGGAAGTAGCTTAATCCATATAGCCAGGACTTAGCTTAGTAATAACCATGTTGCTTCATATTACTTATGGAAATTTTGTTTAAAAGCAAAAATTGCGGTTAGTTGTTCAAACTGTTCGGTTAGGGCTAAGGCGAGAAAAATTGACTGTGCCACTTTGGCTTATTAAATAATGTGATGGAATTAAAAAGAGTTATGAGTGAAAACCCTTTTTTTTTAACAATAAGATCATTTGACTTAGCAATACGTAATGGAGGATATTTTGGGGCAAGTACATGAATTATTTTTTAGTCTCATACTATCCCTTTTCCTCTTGTTACCCCTTTAGGTTTTTACTCCTTTATTTAATAATTTTGTTTTGCTTTCTTTAAAGAGATGCCTGATAGACTCATGATATATGCATGCAGATTTATGGGACCCTGTGTCTATCCTCCCTAGCGTTTCATTATTTGACATGAGCGGTACGTGGTTATCAACTAACAATTTTATCTGGGAGTTAGATGACAGAAGCAAAAAAAATTTTAATCCTTTAGCCAAAGCAGCGTTCTATTCCGTAGTTACACTAAGCTCCCTAACGCTGCTCAGTTTTGATAAAATTTAATTATTAATACTTGTCGCTTTCTCAATAATTTCGACCCTCCATTTAACGACACACTAAGAATGCTACATTGCGCGCCAGCTGTAAAAGTTTATATTAATCCATGTCTGTTCCCAGATACTTGTTAGTTAAACTATGCATATCTTACGTACTTAACCATTGGTTGTCTTTGCGACATGTGGTCTAGGTAATAGTTTTCAATTTTTGGTTAGGAAAAGCAGTCAGCTTTTATAAGGTTATCCAAATGAAAGTGTATCCTTTTTCATAAAATATTCACAACTTCTTGCATCTTAAGCCATTTATTTAAGATACTTTTAACATGAATGCATTTTCCAAACTAATTTTTTCAAATGTTTCTTTAATAAAAAAAATATTTAAAAAAAACGCAAAAACGTGTATCTTGTCTTTTTTCTAAACTCTTTCAAATGTTTGAATATGTATGACAAAAATTCAGCTTTTTGGCTTACATTCTACTGCTCTATAAAATGCAACGTTGAAAAAATTCAAAATAAGAAAAATTAACCATAAAAGGTAAAATTAAAAAATGAATTGTACGAGTTTATGCAAATTGTTTGCATATTCATTTAGTTTTTAGTCTTTTTCCGTACGTCTTCTATCAAAACAAATACGACGGTAGTTTTTATTCTTTTTTCATTGATTTTTTTTTCGCCATTTGTTTGCCATTTTCTCTCTTCTTTATACTTGTAATGCCAACAGAATGGAAAAAAGACTGAAACACCCTTCACGTAATTTCAGCAAATTGAGATGTTTCCGGCATTTACAAATCTCACCAAATACATTGTTTGTAAGTGCAAGGGTTAGACTTTATAATTATTCGATTTTTAGATTATTCGAAAAAGTAAATTTTTCACTTTCCATAAAAATCAGTTTATTTTTAATATTGATCACCTGCACATTGGGATAATTAACTTACAAGGCATGATACAAAGAACCAGTAAGTCTCGTCGCCCCAGCTGACTAGTGCCAAAAAGTCAAAATTATGTTCTCCCTGTGAAAATAAAACAGCAAAAATTATTACTCATCGTTTTTTTCTCTATGAGCTTTTGTTTGACACTTCGGTACTAATTTGTAATTGTTGCAGGGATGAGATTACCTGATTAGTTGTATCATGTTACAAGGTAAAGTCGATTCAACAGCTGGCATTTTTTGCACAAGTAACTCGAAGGCTGTCCAGAACATTGTCGACGGAGTTCTTATAAGAACTTCATGAATTTGGTATCGTATTTGTTGTAGTTGTTGCTATTTTCTTTCCAATTATTTATTAAAAATTTTTTATCGATTAATCGAATAATTATAGTTCAAATATGATGTCTGCATATCAAAATTTGAAATATTCTGTATCGCCATATGCCTTTATAAATATTGGCGCTAACAATATGACAGGAATCATCTAAGCTCATGCATGCAAATTCAAAACAAGACAATGCAGCATACTTTCAAACAGACGTACGAATCAGGAAAAAATAAAACAGTTGTCGCTGGTATGAATTGAAAATCACATGGTCATGCTTATGTGCTTTATGGTAAAGTAGTCGCATGTTTCACTTTTTTGATTGCGTAATTTTGTTTGCATATTTGTAAGATTGATTTCCATTTTGCTTTAGGTTTGGTTTTTGAACGGAAGACTGCAATGGCTGTTTTAGTGGTTGAGTGCAGTGTTGTCATATAGTTTAATTGAAAATTTATCATTTCATTCTTTCTAGTGATTTAAGTAAGAAAGAATTTTTTTAGTATTTTTTTTATTTGTTCTGATTAAACAAAGAAACATTTTTTTAAATTTTAACAATATAATTATGAAAAACGATTAGAAAATGTCCTTTTTTCCTAGATGGCTTGTTGTGTGCGTGTATGCCTGACTGGCCGGTTGGTTTCTGGTTAAAAAGTCTGTTTTTATATTTTTTTTATTGGTTGTTGACCAACGCTTACAAAAGCACTCATACATTTTAAGTGCAACTACACATTAATATTCAATATTATTTAATATTACTTCTTTAAAGGAAACCTTACAAGAATTCAAAATATTACAAAAAGGGTCGAAATTTTGTTGCATGCATCAAATTAAAAAAAAAATATATAAAAAAATAAAAAAAAAAAAAATAATAATAATAATAATAATAATAACAATAACAATTTTCAAAAGATATTCAGGGTTTGATCCCAATTTTCTTGTTGATTTAAAGGGTTTGTTGTTGAATAATATTTTCTGCCTTTATATAATAACCTCAACAAACTAATTGAGAATTACAAGCGACAAATGGTTTGTTGGGTTCTTAAAAAAACTCTTGAACGTTTAGCTCGTTTATAGTAATTCTCAAGTAGTTTGTTGAGGTTATTATATAAAGGCAGAAAATATTAATGAGGTTTTTTAAGAATTTGGTTGAAGTCTACTGATGATTTGGTATAAGAACCAACGAAATGCATATAGACAAACTTAAGCAACAACAAACCCTACAAATTAATAATAATAATAATAATAATAATAATAATAATAATAATAATAATAATAATAATAATAATAATAATAATAATAATAATAATAATAATAATAAATAAGTCTAATTTTTTTTAAGATTTAGGTCTATTTTTATATTTATTTTTTTGTACAATTTTTTCAATATTTCGCCACTCCCTTGTGGCATCATCAGAAGGTTATTTCAGTTAAATATTAAATTTGTTATTTAACTAATTAATTTAGAAATTAGCTTTTGGCTTTTCTAATAACGATTATAATAATAACAAATTTTTAATATAACTTAAAAATATTTTGTTAAAAAAAATTTACAAAAATGTACTAAAACTAAAATATTTGAAAATTTAAAAAATGTGTTATTACAAAATTTTATACTTTTAAAAAATGCATCCATATACCAATATAAGTGTATATGTCAATTTTAATCTATTCTAATATAAAAAATCCTCATATTAAGAATAATAGTGTTACTAAAAAGTAATAACGTTAAGTATTATACAGAGAATCGACATATAAATATAAACAAAAAACCACAATACATGCATAAAAAAGTTTTGAATAATCTAGTTAGGACAATAGTTATATAGTTCTATATTAGTGTGTATATTAATTTAAGCTATTCCAATATAAGAGTGTAATGTTAAGAATGCTAGTGTTACTAAAAATAACATTAAGTGTTATATATATAAACTAAACATATAAATATAAACTAAAAAACAATAATACATGTATTAAAAAATCTTTAAAGAAATTAGTTTAACACTGTATGTTTAATATGTATTAATGTAGTTACAAAAGATTAGTATCAGAAGTTTATGTAAAAAAGTGTACATTAATACAAAAAAAAAAAAAAAATCAATCATTTAAAAAAATTAACTGAAACAACATATACATATGTATGTATACCTAAAAACCCATATTAGTCAAAATTATATATGTGCTTAAATCCTATCTCTGTTATTTTTTACATATTAGATGCCTGTCATTCTGGGTAACATTGCATGTGTCTGCTTTAAAATGAATTCTATATGTTTTTGGAACGTTAATAATATTTAACATTTCTAACATGTATCTACGTTTATAATTATTTTCTTTATCCAACATTGAAACATTCTCAAAGTCTGTGTAGTGATCGACTGCCAAACAGTGAGAAGATAATGTTGTTTTCTGTGAGCTAGTGTCCCTATATCTCTGGTCAGATTTATGTCCAGCAATTCTTGTCTTAAGTTTATTTTCCGTAGTTCCTACATACACTCTCCTACATTCCTCCCTTTCGTTTCCCTTGCAAGGTATCTTATAAACTATATTCGCCATATCCAACTTTTGTATTCTATCTTTTGTTTTACTAAATGATTTACCTAAAGTATTGTAAGTTTTAAAGGCCATGCTATATTTTTCACAGTCAAACATTTTTGATCTTTTAACTCTTTCTGTCACTCCTGGTACATAAGTAAATGATTTATAAATCTTCGGTCCCCTTTCATTATTCCGACTATCTGCATTTTGGTCTGTAAATTGATTAATTAATTTAGAAATAAGTCCCCTGGGGAAACTGTTATCCCTTCAAATATTCCAAATAATCCTCTTATTCTTTCTATGAAATTCTTTGTCACTTATTGTAAGTACCTTTCTCACCAAATTCCTTGCAGTATTTGTGATAACTTGTTTGCTATGCTTAGAATAATAATTAATTAAGCCGTTACCTTTTCGTATAATTAATGTATCTAAATAAGAAAGTCTTGAATTGTCTTTTTTTCCATTGCAAACCTAATACTTGGATAAAAACTGTTTAAAGTGTCTAACATATACTCACTAGAGGAATCAGAAACAATACAAAATAAATCATCCACATACTAAGTCATAATTCTTGGTTCTATTGTCATTTTCGCAATACAAGTATCCAATAATTCTTCCATAACTATATCTGCCCCTATTGGAGAAGCAGGAGAGTCCATAGGAAGTCCCTTATCCTGTATATATATCTTGCCATTATATTGAAAATACCTGTTGTCCTCAATGCAAAATTTCAAAATCTTTAAAAATATGTCCTTACCAATATTTGTATATTCCTCAACTTTGTCCCATTTTTCCCTTATGACATCTATAGCTACATTCACTGGAATACTCTGGAAAAAAGAAACTACATCAAATGAAATTAACCTTTCATTGTCCTGTATTTGTTTGTCTTTTATCCTATTCCTAAATTGCAAGGAGTCCTTGACACCATACCTAGACTGATCAGTAATGTTTCTAAGAATGTCTGCTATATATCTACATATACCATAACAAGGAGAATTCACATACGAGCAAATTGGCCTCAAATAAGGAAAATTTTCCTTATGAATCTTCGGAAGTCCATATAATCTGGGCGCTGTAGCTACATCAGTTTTTAATATGTTTCTTACTTCTATTTAGAAAAATAGCTACACTTTGTTGACAAAAGATTCGTGGGCACATGGGTTGCTAAGTGCAACAATATAAAATATCAATAGGTGGAGCTACAATAGATCGTAATCACAAAGAGGTGAGATATTTAACTGAGGATCTCTGAGCTTAAAATTTCATTAAAAGTACTTATTAGAAAATCAAAAGTTTGTCTAAAAAGATTAAAAGGTATAAAAAATTCTCTCAGTTTTACCACTTTTGCTTAATATTTTTTAATCCTTTTTTTTTTTTGATTAATTACATTTTTTTCAATAGTCTTTATTCTTAAATCTGGGAGCTAAGTTTTTATCTTTGCATCAAAATCATCGCTATTTCAAACCATAATTTGACAAATTTAGTTTTAAGTGCAAATAAATCTATTTAAATAATAACAATTTTATTATTTTATATGTATTCGTAAATAAGACATGTTATCATAATTGACGTTGCAAGTAAATTTATTGCATCATTTATATATAATAATTATTAAAAACACATGCTGTGAAAACATTAGTTTATGAAATAATTTATATGCACTCTTTTAATCATAATTATCTTTATTTTATCTCAATATAGTTTATGATAATTTTGTTTTATATATATAAATTTTAAACAATTAAAATTAGATTTCTTTTATTATTTTTATAATAGCAATTTATATAATAATAATTGCTTTACACTCTACCAAGCAGACATAATTGGAACTCTATAAAAAAAGAGATTTAAAAAATTAAATAAAAATTTATATTTAAGACCACATGCACGCTCAAAGAAAAATATGGTTGTGCATCACGACAGTTATAATATTTTTCTTTGCAATAAAATTTGGTTGGTAAAATAACATAATACTTTTTTGTTTAATTTAATCGTTTATTTGTTACAAAAGTCATGTATATGATAACATGTTATGATATGTTATGATTGCCTACTAATCATGGTATAATATAGATCAAGCACAAAATGATTTGTTCGCAAAATTAATATAATATTTACAGTATTAACATACACACATTTATTTTTTAAGTTATCATATTATAATTTCGTTGTAGTACTTTTTTTACCATTAATGTCAACCTTTCTATGATTGCAATAATTTTTATAATGTTTACTGCCAGACTAATTATATTATTATGAATATAATATAACAAATATAATGAATACATAGGATCATATAATAAAAGTGCGCAACCATATTATTATAGTGTGAAACAATTTTATTGGTCTTTGGGATCATATTATTATCCCACGAGTAATTTTATGGTCGCAAGGGATCACAGTATGATAACAAGATATAATTCTATGATTGTCTGAAATTGCACAATATATATAAAGAACTATTTTGTGATCCCGAAAACATCGTTATGATAATAAGGAATAGTTTGGCTACAAACGTACACTCCAATCATAGTATAATGCTCTTAGATTACGGTTACCCTAACCATATTTTTGTTGCGGGCATACATAAATTTATATATTGTTATATATTTATTTAATACACATACTAACAACAAATAAACCAAGTAGTTTTCACTAAAATTAACCCGTAGCAGTGTTAAAATTACGGTAGTTTTTTTTTAGGCCAATTAGGGCTTTTCTTAAACAAGTAACGATTTTCTTATTGCAAAACTTCTTATTTTTAGCCACATTTAAGCCAAAAAGAATTTTAAGGTTCAAAACCATAGAGTAAAAAGATTGATTTAAGGGTAAAAGGGATTAATCCAAAAATTAAGACATTTGTGAATTACAAAGCTTTTTTAAGGAGAATTTTATTTTATATATTTTTTATTTTATATAAAATAATTTGCCGTAGCTGGGATATAAACCTAGTACTCTCCGAACTGAAACACGTTAGGGCTCCCTATTTAGGCCAACGAGACACTTTGTTTTTATACCCTTCACATAGTGATAGGGTATATATCACTTTGTCATTCCGTTTGTAATTTCTTTATTATTCATTTGCGACCCCATAAAGTATATATATTCTGGATCCTTATAGATAGGGAAGTTGATATAGCCATGTCCGTCTGTCCGTCTGTCCGTCTGTCTGTCTGTCTGTCTGTCTGTCTGTCCGTCTGTCCGTCTGTTGAAATCAAGTTTCCGGAGTCAAATAAAAAGATACAGACCAGTTAATGGTGTCAAACTATTGCAAATATCCCGCTAACAATCGCTATTTAAAATCAGCAAAATCGGTTCACTATTGACCGAGATATAAGCGAAAAGCCAGAGTAACCCATTTTTTTTAGGACAAAATCTGTGCATATATCCCTATATATCTCAGTAAGTATAGTCACTCTTGCCACAAAACTTGGCACGGATACTCCTAAAGAAGGGACCTAAATAATGGAAAATTTTTTTTCAGGTAGGACCAGGGGAAGGGGTATTTTTCCTAGAATTGCACAAATTTGGTGAAATATTTTATGCGCTATATCTCGTAAACTATAACAGCTATCGACCTAAGATGTTTTACAAAAAGTAATTGTACGCAAAGATCTACACTTTACAGAAAAAATTTTTTGAGTGGGGGCAAAAAAAGGGGTAGCTCCCATACAAACCGACAATTTTTATAAAATATTCGATACGCTATATCTCGGAAACTATATAAGATATCGAAATGAAATCTTCTACAAAAAGTAATTGGGCAAGAATGCCTACGCTTTAAAGAAAAAATTTTTTGAGTGGGGCCAAAAAAAGGGGTAGCTCCCATACAAATCGACAATTGTTATAAAATATTCGATACGCTATATCTCGTAAACTGTAACAGATATCGACTTAAAATTTTCTACAAAAAGTAATTGTACGCAAAGATCTACACTTTACAGAAAAAATTTTTTGAGTGGGGGCAAAAAAAAGGGTAGCTCCCATACAAATCGACAATTGTTATAAAATATTCGATACGCTATATCTCGGAAACTATAAAAGATATCGAAATGAAATCTTCTACAAAAAGTAATTGGGCAAGAATGCCTACGCTTTAAAGAAAAAATTTTTTGAGTGGGGGCAAAAAAAGGGGTAGCTCCCATACAAACCGACAATTTTTATAAAATATTCGATACGCTATATCTCGGAAACTATATAAGATATCGAAATGAAATCTTCTACAAAAAGTAATTGGGCAAGAATGCCTACGCTTTAAAGAAAAAATTTTTTGAGTGGGGCCAAAAAAAGGGGTAGCTCCCATACAAACCGACAATTTTTATAAAATATTCGATACGCTATATCTCGGAAACTATATAAGATATCGAAATGAAATCTTCTACAAAAAGTAATTGGGCAAGAATGCCTACGCTTTAAAGAAAAAATTTTTTGAGTGGGGGCAAAAAAAGGGGTAGCTCCCATACAAATCGACAATTGTTATAAAATATTCGATACGCTATATCTCGGAAACTATATAAGATATCGAAATGAAATCTTCTACAAAAAGTAATTGGGCAAGAATGCCTACGCTTTAAAGAAAAAATTTTTTGAGTGGGGGCAAAAAAAGGGGTAGCTCCCATACAAACCGACAATTTTTATAAAATATTCGATACGCTATATCTCGGAAACTATATAAGATATCGAAATGAAATCTTCTACAAAAAGTAATTGGGCAAGAATGCCTACGCTTTAAAGAAAAAATTTTTTGAGTGGGGGCAAAAAAAGGGGTAGCTCCCATACAAACCGACAATTTTTATAAAATATTCGATACGCTATATCTCGGAAACTATATAAGATATCGAAATGAAATCTTCTACAAAAAGTAATTGGGCAAGAATGCCTACGCTTTAAAGAAAAAATTTTTTGAGTGGGGCCAAAAAAAGGGGTAGCTCCCATACAAACCGACAATTTTTATAAAATATTCGATACGCTATATCTCGGAAACTATAAAAGATATCGAAATGAAATCTTCTACAAAAAGTAATTGGGCAAGAATGCCTACGCTTTAAAGAAAAAATTTTTTGAGTGGGGCCAAAAAAAGGGGTAGCTCCCATACAAATCGACAATTGTTATAAAATATTCGATACGCTATATCTCGGAAACTATATAAGATATCGAAATGAAATCTTCTACAAAAAGTAATTGGGCAAGAATGCCTACGCTTTAAAGAAAAAATTTTTTGAGTGGGGCCAAAAAAAGGGGTAGCTCCCATACAAATCGACAATTGTTATAAAATATTCGATACGCTATATCTCGTAAACTGTAACAGATATCGACTTAAAATTTTCTACAAAAAGTAATTGTACGCAAAGATCTACACTTTACAGAAAAAATTTTTTGAGTGGGGGCAAAAAAAGGGGTAGCTCCCATACAAATCGACAATTGTTATAAAATATTCAATACGCTATATCTCGGAAACTATAAAAGATATCGAAATTAAATGTTCTACAAAAAGTAATTGGACAAGAAGGCCTACGCTTTGAAGAAAAATATTTTTGAGTGGGGGCAAAAAAAGGGGTAGCTCCCATACAAATTAACGATTTGTATGAAATTTTCGATACGCTATAATTTGGAAACTATAACAGATATCGAAATGAAATGTTCTACAAAAAGTGATTGGACATCAAGGGCTACGCTCTAAAGAAAACAATTTTTGGATCGGGGGTGAACAAGGGGTAGCTCCCATAAAAATCAACAATTTTTATGAAATTTTCGATACGCTACTTCTGGAAAACTATTACAGCTATCGACTTCGAATATTCTACAAAAAGTAATAATCAAATAATTCATACATTTTGGAGAAAAAGTTGGAGAAGAGCAGGGGGACTAGAACATTTAACAAGTTTCATTAACCTTTAAATATGAATAATGTCGAAAACTTCTAAAACTCTCGACCTCAAATCTTCTTCATCTATTTCTATTATTCATACGAACGTTAAAATTTTGTTATTTTTTCTATGGGCTTTAAAACTCGCACAAGGTTTTTTATATATTATTTGCAGTACAAAATTACTCGGCTGGGTATATTTAAAGACCAATGTGAAGGGTATATAAGATTCGGCACAGCCGAATATAGCGCTCTTACTTGTTATATTTAAAAATATATTTAAAAGCAACAAGTTCGTTTGGCTTTATTTTTTGAAGTAGTCACGCCTAGACTTGATTTAGAAAACTTAAGTATGGAAAAATTCAGATGTAAATTTATTGATTTTGGAACGTATTTTTTCTTTCTGTGTACATAATATATATAAGCAGCAAAGCCCACCAACACACATATATAAAATGTACATGTTTTTTCGTGCATATTCTTAATTTTATAAATATGCTTTTAAGTTCTTAATAATGATTGATAAGTCATCCAGCGTTTACAACATTGATTTAAGTGTTTCTTTCGACGACCTTTTGTGCATAAAAATGTCTATTACTACAGCCGGTATAAAGCAAGTTCTTTATTTTTTTGCTCAACTGTTCACCAAGGACAAAATTAAGAGAACACAGACTTGTATGTGGATTTATTTCGGTCTAAACAATATAGAATATGAATAAAACTCCAGTTCTCAAATTCTAATTTAAGTTTATTTAAGTAGAATAAATTAGCATTCATTTTACAGTAGTACCGAATAGAAAGAGCGCTGACGAGAAATCGTAGCTTATTTCGAAAATGCATTACACTCAGCTAGTATCGTAATTACTTTAGCTGCACTTACACTACCTAAGTTCTCTTCAGAGTTGAGTATCAAAAAATAATTTGATTTTTTAATTTTTAATATTTTATGACATTTTAGGAATTAGTTTCAGTCCGCTAATTATCAAAGTTGTTAAGCCGGTACAAAGTGTATGGCAAAATTACAAAGATTTATTCTGGTAATTTTTAAAATTTACATTTAAAACTCAGGCGTTAATTAGTTTGAAAATAGGACACGTTCTATTTTCAACTGAGATTAGACAAAATTATAAACAAATAAAAACAGACATGTTATTACACTATACAAATCTGAAATGATAGCTCAGGTATTGTAAATATAGCTTAAGCTTTTATTAAAAACTAGCTGACCCGGTGAACTTCGTACCACCTAACAGTTATTGAATATATGGATTTTTTTAAAAGCTTACAAAGTTTATTTAGTCAAATAGTTCCTTGAAATATATTTATAAAGAAAACAAAAATTCAAAAAGATTTCAAAAAAAATGGCGTTTCAGGTAAAAGCGGTTAAGGAAGCTATGTGTTCTCGTGCATGGGTTATGTTTAGGTTAATTTCCTTCAGTGCAGTACATTGTGATATTCGAAACTTTTCGTTTTGTTATTAGGCGCAAGTACAAATAAAGCAGATGGTTTGCCCACACGTGAACAAACAACGTAGAGTTGGCCATGAGAAAAACATGAATTTTCTAAATTAAGACCAAAAATACTCAAGGACTGTCATTAAAAATGCAAGACGAATAAGAAATTGAATTCGCTTTAACTCAAAAGGCATATCGGTTGGTATCATCGGAATTCTCGGTATGAGAACTTCTTCACCTTTGAATTTTCCTCTAAGTATAATTGCGTGAATAACATGGACTATTAGTTTTGTTAACGCCAAGCGCGTTTCATTGCAGAAGTTTTGGTTGGTTTAAATTTCAAAGGACGACAACTACCGAGCCAACCTTCAGTTATAAGTTGTGCGGTGCTAAGTCAGGCACATCCAAAGAGTTTAAAACTTAAGTTGGATAGTTGGTGGCTTCATCTTCGTTTGTTACACAATCAATAGATTTAAAAGAATGCAGAGTACCAACGATTTGATTCTGAACTATATAGTTTAAATCATCAACATCTATATTTTTAGCTGCTAAATTGCCCGTTCACTCAACCAGTCATAATTGTTCCCGTTAGCAAATATGTTGGGGAATACTTTCTGGATGAGCTGTTATTTTGATGATACAAAATTACAAAAATTTTGAGGAAACGAAATCAATCCGTTTAATTCGTCGACAGGAATACGGCCATTACCGATAGTCAACAATTGGTTGAAGAAATCTTGAGGTGATATATCGTTGAACAATGTAACTTTCATGTTTTCTGTCAACTGAAGTATTTTTGCAAAACGCCAAAGAATTGAGGATTTACGCAAGCACTTATTCGATCAGCAGTCGTCGATCTTGGAATGACTGGCAGTGTTTGGCGGAAATCACCAGGCAGTAAAATCATTGCACCTCTAAAAAATCTTGAGTCACTGCGCAGATCTCTTAGTGTTCTTTTAAGAGCTTCTATTGCGCATTTGTGTGCCATTGTGCATTCGTCCCAGATAATGATTTTACACGCTACTAAACATGGCGGACTTTTTCGCAATGTTACATGTCGGTTTCTCTATACTTTGAAGGTTTGATGGCAATTTTAACGCTAAGTGAGCTGTGCGGCATCCTTCTTACAATGTGGCCGCTATTCCAGATGAAGCTACCGCTACAGCAATGTTGGATCTCGCACGAACAATGGCTAAAATCAGTGACATGACGAATGTCTTCCAAGTTGCACCGGGGCCATCAATTGCCTTCAATATTATACCATAGACTTCCTTCTGTTGGAGGTTTAAGAGGGAAACATTAGTTTGAACTAATTGGTTCAACTCATGTCGATCGTATTCACGTCCACGCTTCAATTCTCGATTTAGAAGCTCATTCATTTCATGTTCTGGTGCTGGCAGTCCTAACCTGACTAACAAACTGCCGCAAATAAGGTAACACATGTCTTCAATTAAGAGCAAGGCCCGGTTATGAATCTTTTTTTTTCCATATTATTATTATTGAATCTTCGCTGATGCGAACTGACAATATGTATTAAAATCTTAAAATTATGTAATTGATATTAGTCCAGTCAGTACCAGACCAAAATTTAAGTTCTCATAATAAGATAAATAAGATTATGAATCTTCGACTTGACTTCAAGATTTGGATTCCTCGAGCTGACACGATATTTATGTAAAATGACACATTGTCCTTGTATTTGTTCCACAGGTCACTTGGACTTGACGGGAAGCATGTCAATAGCAAATAATGACAATAGCAAATAATGTTCGTATATGCCTCAGTGATTGTCGTATCTCAATGAGTATCGTTTTCAAGCAAATTGAGTTCTTGACATGCAGCACAAAGTGTTGAGCAGACTATACCATTAACAGTACGAAATGCTGCAAATGATGTTGGACCACGAACATTCACCAGCAACAACCGCAAATAAAAGCATTCATCATTCTTCGGATGAACTGGATAAATGCGACCAAGAGCATCACTTGAATGCACATCCAGATGCCCAGGAACCATAGTGCCTTTCTTTCGACGTTAAAATTTTTTTGAAGAAGCGTTCCAAGTGTAATACCGTGGCATCTCCGAGTAAAGTAAAGTTTGCGCAAACGGATCGCTTTGACAAACAGCAAAGAAACTTGTCAATGTTTTCGCTTGAGATATTTCAGCACGTTGAACAACATTTGTCGCAGTGAAATATACTCGTTGGCCATTCTCGAGATGCACTGCTAAATGTACGCCAAACCGCCTGATTGCGATTCACATTTCGCCCAACTTAATAACGCGTAATTTCATCGTTGCCATTGGAGGATTGGATGCTAAAAACAGCCATATCGCTGCCTTTCGTGACATATTTGCAGATGTACTTGATCAACTTCACTGAATTAGAATATTCAACATTGTAATGTGTCTTAATTGATTTGGAAAGAAGTGGCGAATATGGCACAGTCCAACTGTTGTCAATCACAAAATCGTTCCCTTTTACTTTCTTTGTAATAGTTTGATCGTTGTCATTGGGCGATCAACGCCGATAAAGTAGGTAACCTTCATTGCCAGTGACAGTTTTTGCCGTCAATTTTCATGGATAATGCTTGGAACACTTGCCGTCGACCATTTATCATATTTGTAATTACAACATCATGTAGTTCTTGATCTGTTTCCGGATCAGGGATCTCGGCACTTATAATATCATCTATCTGGTCTGGTCGAACTTTTTCGACTAACCAAGCGGCAAGCCTCGTTTTTTTGCCATTTTATTGAATACATCCAGCATCGAGTATATCCGAACACGTATTGCCTAACAATATATATAAAAAGCAAGCAAATTTTGCCTAAACACACACAATTCACAAAATATTGTCCTTAATAGCATGTCAATAACGTTATAAACATGTTTGTTTGTTTCTTTGATAATTACTGAAAATAACTGATAAAGCGTGAATAGAAAAGCTGCAGCCAATCGCATCTTTCATGATGGGAAGCTATTACTAAGAAAAACTTCACAAACAGTTCAGTTTATAATGGCTTCATTATTTTGTAGCCCTATCCGCCACTTGTAAATAATTTTTTTAAATGTTTGTTGTGCTTACAAAACAATGTATAAAAAAATTGCGTTAATGACTCGCTATCTGACAGACAGATTAATCATTGCATAGCCTAAATACTTAGGGAAAGACTTGAAATATGTATTGGTTAATTTTGTAGCTTCTGAACTTAAAAAAGATAGAATTATAATTTAATTTATGTTCGACAGGTTTCAAAGTTATGAATGCATTTTTCCTACTTTTTTGAAATATTAGACCATTAGAGGCGAGACAGGGTAAAAAATATTTTATAACTGCTTATATCCATTTTGTACCTTCGGAACTGAAAAAGATAAAAAGGGCTTAAATTATATTTTTAAATTGCGTTCGACAGGTCTCGAAAAAATATGAATATAAAATCTTGATCATTTTGATTCTAAGGGGTAAAAAGGGATAAACATTTTATTGGTTATTTTTAGGTTATTTCTGTTACTTTTAAACTAATAATTTAAATTGCGTTCAACTGGTTTAAGAAAAATATGAACACGTTTTTTGAAGTTTTTTTACAGCTATTAAGACTTATATAAGAAAGTATTTTTGTTGTACGGGGATGCCATGACCATTATTCCCTTTTCTCTTAAGTATACTCACCTCAATTATGTATATTAGCAAACATAAACATCCATAGACAATTTTGAGACTCTAGCTATAAGAAATATTGAAGAACATGTAAAAAAAAATCCAATTGTACGGGAGGTGCCACACCAAAAAGTTTGGAGACATTAGCTGTCACAGTTAATGAGATACACATATAAATATTTCCATGCTATTAGAGGTTCCACACCCATAGTTCACTTCCTGCCTATACTCAACTTAGTAATGCATATTAGCATAATAAATACCCATTTTAAATTTGGAGATTTCAGCTGTTACATTTATTGACATATATATGTAAAAGATTCTTTCTTGTTAAGGAGGTGCCACGCCTATTATTTTCTTCACGCCCAAACTCAGCTTAATTGTAAACATCAACATTGTAAACACCTACACAAAATTTGGACACTTTAACCTTACACAGCTGAATTATGCATATTACCATTATAAAAATCTTTACAAAGTTTTGAGGGTTCAACTGTTACTGTTATTGAGTTATATAAAAAAAATTTTAGTTGTATGCATACAGAGCACAATTATTAGATATTAACATCCGTACGAAGATTGGAGGCTTCAGCTAATACAGTTATTGATATATATAAAAAAACTATTTTCGCTGTATGGGAGGTGCCCCGCCCATTTATTTTCTACCGCCCATACAAAGCTCAGTTATGCATATTTGCACTATAAACATCCGTACGAAGTTTAGAGACTTCAGCTGTTACAGTTGTTGAAATATATACAAAAAACTATTTTCGTTGTATGGGAGGTGCCACGCCTATTTATTTTTTTCCCGCCCATACAAAATTTTATTATGCATATTAGCACTATAAACATCCGTACGAAGTTTGGTGACTTCAGCTGTTGCAGTTGTTGAAATATATACAAAAAACTATTTTCGTTGTATGGGAGGTGCCACGCCTTTTTGTTTTTTCCCGCCCATAAAAAGCTCAATTATGCATATTAGCACTATAACATCCGTACGAAGTTTGGAGACTTCAGCTGTTGCAGTTGTTGAAATATATACAAAAAACTATTTTCGTTGTATGGGAGGTGCCACGCCTTTTTGTTTTTTCCGGCTTATAAAAAGCTCAATTATGCATATTAGCACTATAAACATCCGTACGAAGTTTGGAGACTTCAGCTGTTACAGTTATTGAGATATATACAAAAAACTATTTTCGTTGTATTAGAGGTGCCACGCCTATTTTTTTTCCCCGCCCATAAAAAGCTCGATTATGCATATTAGCACTATAAACATCCGTACGAAGTTTGGAGACTTCACCTGTTACAGTTGTTGAAATATATACAAAAAACTATATGGGAGGTGCCACGCCTATTTATTTTTTCCCGCCCATAAAAAGCTCAATTATGTATATTAGCACTATAAACATCCGTACGAAGTTTGGAGACTTCAGCTGTTGCAGTTGTTGAAATATATACAAAAAACTATTTTCATTGTATGGGAAGTGCCACGCCCATTTATTTGTTTCCGCCCATACGCAACTGAATTATGCACATCAATAAATAATATAGTTGTACCAAATTTGGAGACTTCAGCTATAATAGGTATTGAGATAAATGAAAAAAACTGTTCAATTTGTATGGGAGGTGCCACGCCCAGTCGGAATTTCCAAAAATAAATAAGCCTAAAACGCATTCCCAGATATCGGGTATGTCTTTTTTTCAAGTTTCATTAGAATCGGCTCAGCCGTTCTTGAGTTATAAGCGGTGTCACTAACAAAAAAAAATTGTTCTTTTATATATAAGATTTCGATTCTTTGATATCACATAATTTAATGACGAACTTAAAGCCGAATAACCCGAAATTATTACTTTTTCACTTTAATTAAATTTGAGTACTTTAGCTTACATTTTCCAAACACCTGAAATTGATTTCCCTTGACTGTTTTTACAAAACCGCGGTAAAAATTTCTCGGTCAAGTACTTGGAATCTGTTTCCTTCTCTTTTTGTATTCTCTACTTTCCATGTGTGTGTCCTTGCTTGATTCGGTTTTTCAATTTAATTTTTTAGAAAAACAAAATTGCATGAAATCTAAATTATATACACAGAATGTATACATAATGTTATGCATAAATATGTCATAGATGTAGAGTAACAAATTAAAAGGGCAGAACTTAAAGTTATTTGTTTAAAAATAATATTTATTTTTAAAGGATGTTTATAATTTTATTTAAAAAAAATATTTTCTTAAATGTTCGCCAATGACTCATTTCTAAATCGTTTTTAAATTCTTTTTGGTTTGTTGTAGTATAAAACAAAAGTTGAAGCCAAAGCCACACGCAAAATAGAAAGTTTTGTTGTAATAACACTAAGTACAACCTAGAAGACAGTTTCAGCCTCTGGGTACATCAATAATTTTCATGATTGTAAATCTTGAAACGCAGCCACATGATGACTCGCTGCAAAGGTTAAAACTGATGTGAGACAGAGCCAATTGTTACAAAAAAAGTACCCTTAAAATAATTTGGTGCTACATTAGTCATATCTTAACATGGTAAAATAAGAGAATTCACTCCGGTGCCAATAGACCTTTCAGGATTATTGGGGACGCAAAATTCCGCAGTCACCACATAGACCCAAAACTTAACTTTGTGGTTTAGCTTCGTGTACCTATGGAGAAATATATCTGATTGCCTGGTCTTCGCTCTAACCACAGCACTTGTTACTTCCTTAAGAATGGGTCTTCTGTCGGTAATTGGCCCTTTAACTTATCTGCAGGAAATACTGGTCTGCTATTAGGAGCGTCCTTATTGGCAATTAGGGGAACGGGCTTCTTTTCAGTTTATTGGGTGCGAACAGCGGACCAATTATTAAATTTGTGTATGTCTTGCAAAACTCGCTGCCTTTTTTTCGAGGTCTCCATCTTCCAATTTTACCTTAAGTCGCATAACATTGTAACCCAGAAAGCAGCTTTTCTTAGTTATCCTTCCTTTGCAAAACTCAGCAGTAATTTTTGTGTCATGACAGAGGTGCACATTTACTGTGTTTGGTAAACCGCGGGTGTTTAGATGTATGTTGAAACGAAGGGTTCACTTATGCATGGAGAAGGCTTTGAAGGCTTGGGCTCTATTTCAAATCTTTAATAGCAGTATACACGCTGCTATAAGGGTCAGTGTCACTGGATAAATACCACTTTGAGAAGGGTCTCTACGATTATGTAACTGTGGAATCCTATGGGGAGGTGTAACAGATCTCGTACACTCCAGAACAAACTACCTAAGGTTTCAATGTTCGTCAACCTGAAGGAATTAATGGGATTAATATAGCAGGGCTGGTGGGGATTTTTAAATAGATTATTGAATACCTCTCGGCTAAGTTGATCAAATAAGATGGAATAAAATCAAAAGGTTTTGGTTTCTCTATTTCATTGATAATAAAGACCCAAAAGGTCTTTGTGAGGTCCTTAACACCAGGCAGTTCAACCTTATCTCAGCAAAGCTAGTCACATATGTGAGATGACAGCGCCAAATTAAGGCAGAAGCTACAAAACATAACAAGAGCTAAAATGAGGTTAAGGCACAAGCTTTGTACATAAGTGAATGGAACATATATATTATAGCGCCATTATAGTAGGAATCACCGGAAAGAATAAATTTATATTTGCCTGAGAAAACACTGTTGTGTTCTCTTAAAGGGTTATTTTCTGCAACCGCAGTTGCAAACCTTACTAAGCGCTTTCTGCAGATGGTTAAGCCGCTATGGACAATGACATCTGCTTTAGTATAGTTTAGACTAGTTAAATCCTATAAGTCAGTGCTTTAACCACCCAAGAATATAAGGCAGTATGGTTTCCCTCTACACAAAGATACTCTTAAATATATTTTCTAATGGGGTAGTAAAAATTTAATCGAAGCTAAAAAGCAATTCAGTAGTAAGCTCGTTAATTTTCAAACTGCGCAAATCTTAAAAACCCTTTCTTACATAAGCGTTAATAATCAAGTATTTAGATGTCTGGTTTCCCGATAGCGACAGATAGATAGATTAACTTATATAAAGCAAAGCATTTGTCCTACTGGTCAATGCAGTAAAGATGTTTATATCAATACAATACGACGGCGATTTTCAGCATCTGGTAAATTCTTGTCCAAATCGATTTTTATAAACCAAAATATGAGGATTCTTTTAAAACTACTCTCATACTTGTAAAGAAGGCATGTTAAAGTTTTCCATGAATACATTTTAAAGTGCATATCTCATATCGTCTTACTTGTACTTATCAAGGTTTTTATAAAACAAAATCACCAACAATTACAGCATACAGATACGTATGAATTTCTTTCTCACTAGTTAAGGTTAGGAATTTGAACTTTATTAATATTTTATTCATGAAATTCAAACTGATTTTTTTTTCTTAACTTTTTTTTGGTTTGTCAAGCATGTAAAAATGTTACAAGGCAAACTTGTAGTGTGCAGTTTAAGATAGGAATATTTAAACAACAACAAAACACACAGTCATACATATGTATATCAAACCAAAGAAGTAGACAGGCAGCCAAGCAACAATTCAACTTAGAGTGTGTGAAAAAAAAGGCCATCATCATCACAAAATAAGGACTCTTAAAAAAGGCTGGCAAATAAAATAAAGGACTAAAATACAGTTTTTTCTATTTATTTAAAAAATGTCAGGCTAGAACATAATAAAAAATAAAAATGAGTAT
This sequence comes from Melanophora roralis, assembly GCA_963583895.1. NCBI lineage: Eukaryota > Metazoa > Arthropoda > Insecta > Diptera > Rhinophoridae > Melanophora > Melanophora roralis. Next base: position 94,914,867 of record OY757188.1, on the reverse strand, counting down.
GTGCTAAAATAAAAAGCAAATGAATACAAGATTTGGGTTTTCTCCTATTTTTTTTTTTTGCTTTTATTTCTTAAACATGTCACAAGAATAAATTCTTTGGTTCATTTTGGAAAAACATGTTAAGTTTTCTGGGAAAAAATTTTTCAATATTTTTTATCCTTTGGCAATAAGATATTTATCATGTCACTATTTAATTTGATTACATTGTGGATAAATGATTAAAGTAAACAACGTAATCAACCCAAGTTATTTCGAAAATTTATGCAAAAAAACGCTGCCTACAGTATAAATCCCTGCAATAAAAATATAGGTTTCTTTTTAATGAGGCATTAAGCTTATTTAAATGGGCTATTTATTTTATTTTAAATAAAAAACACATGAAGCTAGTCAAGTCTTAAATACAAAAACCATCATAATCGACACACAAGGGTTAGTATTATTTATACGGCCGTCCATTATATTAAATTAATTGGTTGGTTTAAGAGCTGTTTAAAGCAAATTATATTAAATCAAATTTTTTTTCATAAATTCAATTGTAAGATATTTATTAGCTAGTTTGTTGAAACAAAATTTATCCAGATTTTATGTTAGCCAAACAAAACAAACAAACAAGTTAATAAAACGACGCGTATTAGTTGTTTAAACAGAATTAATATTTCTTTATTCCTCTCTTTCTCTCTTTTTCTCAGACTTGGTTTCCTACCATTAACCATTAAATAAAAACAATCAAAGTAAACATTAAACATTCAACAAAGCAAAAATTACCATTTAACCAGCAGGGTACACTAATACATTTAGTGTTAAGGACCCAGCTGATTATGAATACGTCTTGAAATTTTGTTAAAGTGATTGTCAGATTTATTAATTTTGTTTCAAATTTAAACTATATTTGAAATTCACTTTCTCAAACACAAAAAAGAAATGCTGGGGTGAACTTTTTGAATTGGACTTCGTACTACCTGTATTAGTGTACCCTGTACATAACCCTGTGTGTCAGCAAAAATTAAAAAAAAAAACGTAAAATAAATTTTTCCTTTACATGTTTTTGAAATTTTAAAATGGCATATTGTGTGTGTGTTTTTTGTTGGAAGTTTTATACAAAAAAAATTAAAAGACATGGACCAATTTAAGTTAGTATACATACATACACATTTGTGCAAGGTGGGCTAAAAGAAATTATCCTATAGGAAGATGCTCCATTTTTTTGCGTAACAATTCGTCTGTGGTGTTTGGCGCAGCACGGAAACCGTCTCCGACTCCCCGGTCGTCTGGCACCGATTGCGAAAACACTGCACCGTTTAGTCATCAACCTTGAAGACAATGGGACCATACGACATGCTGCCAGGAGTGGCCTGCCCCGGAGCACCCGTTCTGCCAAAAATATCGCCGCTGTTAGCAAGGATTTCGAGCTGTCGCCAGAAACGTCGACCAGACGCCATGCCTTGCAGTCAGCCGTCAACCGGTCATGTTCTCGTACAAAGTCCAGTCCGTGCATCAACTGCTGCCTGCCGACCGTCAAACGCATCGCAAACAACTTTGGATGACTCTTTGGCTCATCTTGTAGTAGAAGGATTTAATTTTAAACTTAAATTTCAATTGATATTATTTATAACTTTAATCATTTTCAGTGTTAACAAAATTCATATCTTATAACTTTAATTGACTTTTCAAATTTTTATAATCTAAAACTAAACTAAATAAAACTTGTTAAAAACTTATATAAATACAATCAAAGCATATGACAACGCAACACCATTTCCAATAACTAATTTTTTTTGCTTAAGGTATTGATATTTTTCTTTGCAAAAAAAACTATAAAACTTCGTTTGACTAACAATAGTTGCTTCAAGTTTAAATAAGGATTTTCTTATTTGTAGGTACAGCCAGTGTTAGTCGAAAATAAGGACCATAATTGAGTTCCTTAAGGACATGATATCTTTTAACGAAGTAAATCTCTTGCATATTCGGGATCATTTTTCATAATTTTCTATATATTTGTAGACTTTATTTTATGTATTGGGGTAAATTTCTAGTTATCTAGGTGGTTTTGATCTTTTACTTTATACACTAGGGTTACAACACTATGGTTTTTGTATTTAAAACTTAAACCTGTGTCTTCTCAAAACACTTAGCATATGGTGTAATAACATTATATTGTATTCTTGAATTTAAAACTTTATATAAATATGCAAATGTGTGTACATATATATGAACGCATGTATGTTCATATCACATAAAATAGTATTTGCTTCTGAATTTTTGAAATGTTTGACAAGCAAACTTTTTTCTTTAGTTTGTATAGTTGAAAATAATATTTTTAAATAAAATTTAACATATTCAAGAAAAGAGCATTAAAAGTTATATTGAAATAAAGTTATACAAAACTAACAAAAACAGAAAAATTTGCAGTAGCGTCTTAGTCAGAAAAGGTATAAAAAATATTTAAAATATTATTGATTACTGTTTTTTTAAACAAACTATTAATTAAAGAACTTTTTCAAATAATTAACATTTCCAGATTCTTAAGACTTCACTGCAACTTAAAACAAAATCAAGTACATACAAATATATCTTAAGAAAAATTTATTAAAAATTGTGCTTTAAAATTAGATAACCTAAAGGGTTGCACATATTTCTTTGAATATCACAGTGTGTAATTTTTTAAGTCATGGAAAAATAACCATGTCCGTACTAAACACTTGCAAAGATATATCTGCTTACACCAGTTTGTGTGTTTTTCAGCTTTTAGTGCGTATTGATAAGTAGCTTCGTGTTTTTGTTATAAGTTGGTATTGGTGTTTTCTCTGGTGTGGTTTAGTAAAATAAGAGCAAGAGTAACAAATTTGTTTTTCTATGTTTCGTTGAAACAGATATATAAAAATAATGATGCTTAACTATAAGTACTTTCGTTGTTTTTCTTATTATGGCTACATGAGCCAGTTTTTCTATTTTTTAAATTTTATTTAAATAAATAAAACAAATTTAACTAAAGAAAATTAAAACTGCATTGTAACTATACATATTAAAGTCAATTTTAAAATTAAAATTTAAATTATTAAAAAATACAAAATAAATATCTATTTTTTTATCTTCATTTTTGAGCTTGAGATAAAAAATATTTTTTTTTTAAATTTATTTTATTCATTTTTAAACACTACAGTTACAAAGACTTTAAAAATCAAATTTTTGCTTCGTTCAGAACCTTTTATATAAACGATCTTGTTTATTTGTTGCATCAACAGTAATAAGAAAATATGCATGATACAATTGTTATTCAGCAAAAAAAAAAAAAAAACAAATACATTACGCACTCAATGCAAAACCATAAACAACAATATTTGTTTATATATAAGAGTAGAGTGAGTGCGCAATAGCAAAACCATACAATATCAGTTACACTTATTCACACATTTATACCAAAAATAACTAGTATGTACATGGATGTACAAGGTATATCTGCTTTTGCAATACTAATTTGTTCTGATGGTGCACGTGTATAATCCGTACATGATGTATTTTGTTGTTTGGGGTTTCCAGCAATTTTATTGTTTGCCTACCTGTTTAGGTTGCAAGACTTTTTGCGGCTATCTCACATGCATATACACATATTTATATGCACTAGACTTCTCTATTACACAAAAGACAGATATAATATATGCATTTAAGGCAATTTGATTAAACGTAAGGAAAAGATAGCTGCATAACTACATGTATGTACATACATTCATTTTCGGAAAATTTTTAACAATTATTAGTTGATTATTTCCTTGAATTTTGAACGGTTTTCTACCTATGGACCTAAACAGGGGGAAGAAGGTCAAAAAAATTAGAATTTTTTAAAGTTTTTTGCGATTTTGATTTAAAAGTATTCTTTTTTTAATTTTTTATGTTCACAATTTTTGTTTTTTACAAAAAGGGCTACAACTATGCCTCAAAGAGTAAAATAAAATTCCGAACGGTTTGCATGATATGAGCCTGAGAAAATTACCACTTTTGCAAAAATGACACCAAGGCCCCAAGTCTTTGGGGACCCATAAAAAAAGTGCATGACTTTGGGCAAAACTGGGAGACACGCGTCTTTTTTTTGGCTTCTTTCACGTAGTGATGTCCGCATATGGTTATTTTTTTTCGTGTTGCACTGTGTATTTAAACGTATAAAAGTTGGGCTTAGTGTACCTAAACATGTTTATGATCTTTTCAATGAAACATATTATCTATTTTAATTATTTTAAAACAAAATCATTATTTTGCTAATAATTAAGTATTTGTAAGAAATTAAATGCCTTTGGGATTATACACTGTTTGCACAAGATAATTTTACAAATAGAAATATATTTCACATGTATATTCTACTAATGTATCTATAATACAATACAATATGTTTTTAGGTGATAATTTTAAGTTTTGTTTTAAAATTAATTTAAAATTAATGCAAATAAGTAGTTTTAAATAAACATTACTATTAAACAACTTTTCCCTCAAATAAAATTTAAGAATAAAAGACAAATTTTATTGTAATACAATTCGGTATGCAAATAAAAATTTCATTTTAAAATAAATATTTTAGATGAAAGAAGTTTTTTTTTTAAACTTTGGTTAATTGAGCAATCGATTCAGTATGCACAAAAAAGAAACCAAGTAGTAGTTTTTTAAATCAAGCCGTAGCGGTGTCAAAAGTACGGTGAGTACGGATTTTCTTAAATCAAATTGGGATTTTCCTGAGCCAAGTACGATTTTCCTAAAACAAATTTCTTACTTTTAGCCACAACTAAGCCAAGATTGATTTAAGTTCGAAACCGTGCTTAACTTTAATACAACAACAGTATGTTTGTTCTGGGCTGAAAAATGGTCTCCGTAATCATAGAATGAAAAAGTTGCTCGTTATAATAGCAACGTGACCATGTTTTTTCTCTGCTTGCAGAAAACCTGCGTTCAATAAATTTTAAATAAAAATTCTCACTCATTTGCTATCGTGTTCTAGGAACAGGGGATACATTTGACTTCTAAAACAAATCTTAATTTTTTACTTTTTCACACTTTTCTTTCACCTTTCAATTATTTTTGTGCAATCACATTAACAAAGCAACAGTTGTTTCTTTTTACTTAATGGTTTACTGTTATAACAAAAACTGTTTCCCTTACTTTTATTTTCCGTTTAATCCTGTTAACTGCTTCAGCAAGTTTGTGTTAAAATTCTATTTATTTTTTAATTTTTTTATATCAAAGAAATTTCTTCACTTTCCTTTATATTGTTGCTTTACAACTTTTACTTACAGCTTAAACAAAAAAATTTTTGCAAAAGTTTTATTGTTTGTAAAATAATCTTGTTTTAATAATTATCGAAAGATATTTTTAAAAGTTTTGGTTTTTTCCTTTTTCAATATTTTGTAGCAAAGCGTTCTATATTTCATATTGTCAGTAAAAGTTGCAAAAAAAAATAATAAAAAAAACTTGTAAGATAAATACTTTTGCTTGTTGAAAACGGAAGGAAAAAAAGAAGACAAATCCGAAAAGTTTTATTTTTTATAATCTTATAGCAGAGCAATTTTAAAACACAAAAAGTATTTGGCAAAACTAATTTCTTTTTAAATTTAAGGCGTATATTAAGAAAGCAGTGTGATGACCTCTCAAATCGATTTTTCATTAAAATTTTTTTTTTAGCTTTTTTTTTGGTTTCTGATTTTGGCGATCATTTTGTTTATCTTTTATGCTCTTGTTTTCTGCTAGGAGTTAGGTGCTAGGGAGTCCTTTAAACTTCCTGAACACTGCAGTGTATTTAAAATGAACCTTCGCTTTTTACTCTCAAACGAAAATTTTGTAGGTGATCACATTTTCTAATAATCAGTTGGCCGTTAAGGCTTTCCATAGTTGCCAGATAATTTTGGTCCTTTGCCATCAAATCTCTTAAAATAAATCGTTATGAACGTCAGAATAAGCTTTGGAAATCGCCAAAGATTTTTCAACATAAAACTAAAGTTAAAGTTACTTTTTTACTTAATAATGTAAAAAAACGGTGGAAAAATGCCTGCAGGTTGTTTCGTCAAAAACGGTTACAAAAGAGGCAAAATTTCATCATTCAAAGCAAAACAAACTGAGGATGAACATAACGCATATATTAAAGAAATTTTTTAAGGATTTCCAAATAAAGTTATAAAAAATAGTTTTTTATATTAAAATTAATTTTATTTGAAACAAATAATTTTATTTTACAAAATTAATTTTAAGGATCCTTTTCCTACTCCTTCTTCTATTCATTATTCTAAATAAAAAAAATAATTTTTAATATTTTTATAGAAACACGCAATGGTTTATATTTTTTAATAAAAGTTTTTTTCAAAATGGAAGAAGCGTTTTTATGCGAACACATTAAATAGCCATATATAGTGTATATAAACACATTTAATATAGTTTTCATGTGCTTGTGGCCTTTTGTAATGTAGAGTTTTAAGGCTGAGGGGCCTTTAAATACTTTTTTATTTGGTACTAATGTTTGGGAATTAAATAGCAAGTTGTGAATAAGGTATCAAACGTGTTCGCTGGAAACACTTTATAGTTTTAGATAAAATACCTAATATTGGGAAATTTTTTGATATTTTAAAGGCATACTTCTATACAATGAACTGTATCTGAGCTAAAGTTTAACAACTTTTTTTAGCAAATCTTCAAGTTTAGGACAAAAATCATCCAATTGTCAGAAGCCATTTTTTTTGGACCAAAAATGTCGAAATGACAACAAATCGTCAAATCTAAGTGAACCTTGCTTTCTCTGCAATAATTCAGGCGCGCAACTGATCCACCGGTAGATTGTGTATCGTGAGGTAGGTGACATTTACTAGGTTCATGGACACGAAGGTATTGAAGTAAAAGAGATAGCAGATGTGCTGGGGAAGCAAAAGTTCCATTTGCCTGTTGAAAGAGTGCTCCATATTAGTTCTCTAATGAGTAAATAGACTCTGCAGTTAGGGTCAAAACAACGGAGGTTTGGGTGAGCACTATATGAGGATTTTATGACCCGAGAAAGAAGGCATTTTTTTGTCTTTGTCAAGGATCTATTAATGATAACAGGTCATTTTTGGACAGTGGACCCACGACTGCAATATCTAATGTGACTTGCGGGAGTAAGGCTTATATAAAAACCACGCTTAAATATTTCTGGGAGTTGTTTCCTATCCGATTGATTCCAAGGGGTGAATAAGGAAATGCCTGTTACAGGTTGTTTTTAAATGAAATATAAACCCCAAATCAAAACCTACAAATCGGCATTTGTCCACCATGTAAGGCGCGGCTGAAGCAGACGGCTTGCTTCAAAAATGTGTTACAAAAGCATATGTTATCCAGGTAAGGTTTAGATTCATTTTTCGCCTAGCTAGCCTGGAGACTTTATCTGACAGTCCCAGAACCAGGAGAGAGTTCTTTATACTTATCTTATTCTAATCTTAAATTTCTATGACTAATGCTTTAAAATGGAACTAACGGAAAATATGTACATATATACATATATGTATCTATGTATACGGTAAAATATAGATTGTAAAAATTCTATTTAATTTTAAATAATATTTATGATATTTAAAGCCAAAAATGCTTATTTCGGGAGGACATTTGAATGGGGGCTATATCAAAAAATACATAAGCGTTACTACAAACAACATGTCAGTGACAGTAAAATTATCTGTGCCAAATATTATGAAAATATCTAAAAACATTCGACCTATACTTTGATCACAAGGAAACATGTACCAACTCGGAAGGACCGACTGAAGGGCATGCTTTAAGATAAGAGATTCAGGAAGTGATCCTGATATGATTATGTGTACTTAAATTTTGTTAACTTTATACACCCATAAAAACATGGTCACGTATTTGGTATTTTTGCAAAACCACTTCTAAACCAATAAAACTACAACAGCTGTACTTGTACTCCTTATAATTTCGAACCCTTTTTAGGTACATTTTGTAACTTAAGGGTTAACAGATTTCGATTTAAAGCTTTTGAAATATCTAAATCCTTACTATCCATATCCAAATTATTTATCATGGTACGGCTAAGCTCTTTTTTTACCAAAACTCAAGGTTCACTTGCAATTTGAAATAAAATATGTTTTGTAATGTCACCAGCGTATAAACCGCATAGTCACAGGGTGTTTCGATGATAACTTTCTTTAGTATCAAATCACAAATAAAAACAAATCTCGTACATTTTAATCTTCTTGCATTGTCGTTCAAGAGTTAGACTTTAAAAATTTAGTTATCTGGTGACTCCTTGGTTATTGGATTACTAGACACTGTACATTCTTTTAAATAAATTACTATATTTTATAATAATTCAACAATTTATTGGGGTTTTTGTAATTAACAATTTTTTTAAACAAATAATGATAAATAAGTTTTCTGGAACTTAGGAAAATTGCTTATTGTTTTTTCTGACAATAGTTAAATCCTCCGAAACATAAAACAAAACCTTAAACTATCTAAGTATTAAAAAATGAAATCCCAACTACTTTACAATTAAAATTTTCCTTCTTCACTTAACCTTTATAAGTTGCTTCAAATTTTTTAACAACTCCTTCCTCTTATATTTAAAGATCACCAATTAACCACCACTTACGAAATGTTTTACATAATTTTGTTCCAAATAAAAACCCAAGAAATATTCCAATTGCTACAAGCTTATGGTCAATTGAAAAAAGTTACTTTTCTACCACAAATTATTGCAAATCTATGTAAATCTTATATCAAAATTTACTAGTTACCGAGCTATTGCATCTTACCTTTGCAAAAAGTGTCATTAAAATATTAAAGACAAAATTCAAGAAGAAACAGGACAAGAAAATTGTAATTTGTTAAAATATTTTCTTTTTCCAAAGCAAGTTAAAATGCAAGGTTCTATAAACAAAAACTGACACTAACATAAGCAAACTATACCGCAAACCAAAGCAAAGAGCTCAAGAGAGGTTCATTAAATAAGTAAAAGACGAATGCTTAAGCTGCCACTAATTACTGCAGTTTTTGGCGAAAATTTTCTTAGACAAAGAAAAGATAGAAACACACAAACATGAAAAATTACGTTAAAGAAGAGAATGTGCTGCCAATTATTTTAGAACAAAACAGAAACTTTCTTTTGTAGAATATACTTTCAAACACCCTTACAAGCAAACATGAAGAGAAGAACGCAGCCAAAAATGGAATACAACAACAGGGTACAAACCAAGCAATTAATAGGAAAAAATTTGCTTGTGAAATGTATGCGAACATGTGCATGTGTGTTAAAAACATATGTTTTATATCGGCTTAACATAAAATTAATTAAAATTTTTAAACTTTTTGAGGTTAGAAAGTAATTAAATATTTTATTCTCTTTTGTGTCACTTTATAACCTTTTTCTTAATCGATTTTTTCTTTTACTCCTTGTCAGTATTAATTTGTTTTAAATATCTGAAAAACATATTTAAAACTATTTGGGTTTTAGAAAAATTTTAAAGCAAACAACACATGTTGCTATAAAATTTTATTTGACACTTGATACCGTTGACAAGTGACAGACTGTGTACTCTATTCAAAACTTTTTAAGCTGAAGAGCAAGGAGATTGTTAATAGTTTAAGAAATAATATCATAGTGGATAAAAATTGCATAAGAAGAGATTTAAATAATATAAATAGCACGAAAAGAAAACTAAAAACAGCTTTAAACAGTAAAGAGATCTTAAAAGATTTAGTAACAAAGAAGGAAAGATACGAGTTAAAATAGATGGCTATAGTTGCTTTGTGTTTGTTCCTCTCCCCAAACCAGCCTCTCTCTTTAATAAAATATGATGTATAAGCCACGTCCGACAGGGTGTCAGGTATTTCAGGGCCAAAGTGCTTAAACTATAAACTGTTTAGTGCCGAACAGAAGCATAAGAGGTGCTGGAAACTTTTAATCTCCCTTGCATCTGAACGGCTCTTACAGAAATTGTTTAAAGAAAATCTCACCCTACTGGCATTAGTGCCAAATCAACAGTGGCCAGTTCTTTTATCAATGGTTTTTCTTCGTCTCCATTTTTTAATATCAAGGAAACCTTTTGAAAGTCCCGGATCTATCCTCGTACAGGCTGTCCTGGTGATTCCAAATCCATTTTTATTATACAGTCTGGCCTATGGAATTAAGTCGGCATGTTTGTCCACCTAGAAATTACAAGTAGAGAGGAGAATACCACAAAAGTATTTATGCTCCCCACCATCGAATTTTGCAAACTTTCTGTGAAGTTATTTATCACTGCTGTTGCCCACACTGGGCATTTATTTCCGCATCTATACCAAACTAATGCCAGAACGAATTTTCATTCGTTTTTATTACATAGATCAGTCGCAAACAAGTTGTGATATAAAGTATACACCATAAAGATTTTTATATTTCTCCACAGTATCCTGTTGTGCCTCAGCCGGTTTTTCGCTTTGTCACTCGCTGCAAATTTAGCGTATAGTAGACTGTATTTATCGGCAAGTCTATTGGCACAATGAATTTGCTTTCTTCATATACATTTTCAGATCGACAGGTCCTGGGATGGGGACCTCGTTTTCCTCTCCGTCTAAAAAGGAAAAACCAATTTTCTGCGGAGAAAAAGTCAATCATATCTTGAAAAATCAACAGTACCAATAATATTCCCCTACCCTTTGTTGTCACTGTATTCATTTGCAGCGTGTTGTCTTACCAAGGAGTCTAATTCTGGTTTTTTTTTTTTTGCTAAGAATTCCGCTGGTAGCCAGTTTAGTAGGGTCAAAAGTCACCAAGAAGGAGGTGTCATCATTGCACCTATTACCACAATCACATTTCTTTGCATCGTCTTTTCAGTACATACACGCTTTGTCTTAGAGTCTATAGCCTTTTACCAGAATAAAGACCCATAGAAGAAATCCGGTTGTATTATGATTTTGTAAAGCTGATGTATCGGGTCTGAAGCCCAAGGACTTTTCAATGGTACGTTTGCAATCACACGTCTTAGTCTGCGCTTTTGACACTTTTGCCTCTACGTTTGTTTTCCCAGACAGCCTGAGTCAAGACCTCCTCTCAGACATTTTGCGCTATCTGATAAAGCTAGTGCATCTCCGGTAAGCGTCATGTTGTCAAAAAACAATGTTCTCAAAGCCTACTCCATTCTGCAACATATATCAAGTTAAAAAAATATTTGACTTTTAACTTATATTATAAAAACTTGAACTTAAATGTAATTGTAAAATTTTCCATAACTTTTTGCAATTTTCATAAATCAACTTACGACGGCTGGTAACAAAAACTATTTATTTTATTTACAATTTTAGTTGTAAGTGTTATTTTTAACAATATAAAAATTTTATTTTAAATTTTGTTGTTGATATGACAATTAGTTTGTAATAAATTTTTTTCCGTGTAGATGGATTCAAGATATCGCAACTGCTACGTCATTTGTATAGGCGAGAGATTTGAGTCTCTAGAATAAGTAACACCCATTTTCTAAATTTCTAAGTTTATTTGCCGTCAGAATAAAAATGTTTAATTAAATGCGATACCATTATCTGTTTTAAAAATTAAAAGAAATATTTTGTGTGTTTAATGGAAAAGGCACAAGATATACGTATGTATTTGTTTAAATAGTGATTATTAATTAATAAATTAAAAAAAGCAGAAAGCAAAAAATGAATTAATTTTTTACAATTTTATTAAATGCAGTATTAGGTTTAATAGGAAAGCATAAAACTGGTGTCTTCTGCGTATGAGTAATACATTACATGGAAAGCAATCTTTATTACTCATACGTCTGTAGCAATTATTATTTCATACACACTGAGATTTATGCTTGCTTTACCTAAACGTAAAAAATGTTAATGTTATTTTTAAACATATATCTACACCCAACATGAATATTTTTATTTAATTTTTATACAAAACAATATTTAAAAAGGCAAAATTTTTTGTATTCCTTTTTATTTAAGCATTTTTCCCACATTTATTTTATAAACTAATATTTTACCAAAATGTTACACATATATTTAGCAAAAAAATTTTACAAATTTTCACGTACTAATTCGTAATTTGTACTTTTGTATGCATATTATTCAGAATGCACAAAAATAAGATAAATTAAATCAAACAAAATAGAAAAAGGTATAAAACAACAGTGTTAGCACAAAGAACTGCAGTAAATACAAGCAAAAATTTAACCAAAAACAGCAAGTGCTTAAATATTATTATTTACTCCCATAGAATAAAGCAAAAGTTGCAGCTGAACATGTTTTGCATTTACAAAATCTTTTTCACACATAATTTTCACATGACAGAGCCCCTCCTAAAAAGCTGTTGCAACTATTATTTCTTTTTGTTACATTAAACACGTACTGAATATTTCATTAAAAAAAACTTCCAGGCATACAAAAAAATATGTCATAGCATTAAGCAAACCCCAAAATGCAACATCATTTACTAGAGCAAATAAAGGAATTAGTTTGTGTGGTTAAAAGATTGCGCGTAGGGGAGGGTTAAACATGTAAGTGCATGAAAGCAGTGTTAAGTGTAAATGTTTTATAAAATTTTAAGAGAACGTTTTATTATTTTATTCTAAACGTCGTCACCTCTTTGACACTCGACTGTCTTTGCAAGCACACACATATGCTCACATCCATGTTAACCAGGACATGCATGCATACACTTACATAGACATTTATGAATGTAAACTTTTTACTTAAATAAAAATAAATGTTAACCAGGACATGCATGCATACACTTACATAGACATTTATGAATGTAAACTTTTTACTTAAATAAAAATAAATGTTAAGTTGACACAAATTAACATGGCGAAAACATTGAATTTTTTTAGCATTATTTTCAACACCTTCAGTCAGATCCTTGTTGACTTTTCATTATATGTGTGTATGTGTGTATTTATTATACGTTTAAGCACATGCATAAAACTGCATTATTCTATATGCATTAAATTTATTTAATCAAAATATGTTTATATGCGTAATATAGTTTACCCCCCTTTTACTGCATTAATATTTTAATAGGAATTGCATGTTTAAAAAAGATAATGTTTGTTTGAGTGAACTAGCTCATTAGATCTGTCTTTAAAATGCAAAAGAAACTAAATTTGTTTTTCAAAAGAACAACGGCATTAGAAGTACTTCCGAAAATAACTTTTGTTTAAAACAAGTTTTTATTTCTTACAAAAAATTAACAATTTCTAATATTCTTTCTATTTGTTTCTATTAAATTTTTCGATCATTTATCGCAATGATTGGTCAAATACTTCAAAACTTGGCATAAAGCTTATGTAACTTAAGGATTTGAATTTTTATTATTATTGTTCCAACAAGCGGCAGTCGCCATTAATATGTACTGGAGTGCCCAATTTGTTACGAAATGGAGGATAGTTAATCAAAAAATCGCTCCGCTTCTATTTTAGTTTTACTTTTTTAAATATTATTAATATTTTGTTTTATTTTTTTTTTTTAATTTAATTTTTATTTTATTTTATTTTATTTTATTTTATTTTATTTTATTTTATTTTATTTTATTTTATTTTATTTTATTTTATTTTATTTTATTTTATTTTATTTTATTTTATTTTATTTTATTTTATTTTATTTTATTTTATTTTATTTTATTGTATTTTATTTTATTTTATTTTATTTTATTTTATTTTATTCTATTTTATTTTATTTTATTTTATTTTATTTTATTTTATATTATTTTATTTTATTTTATTTTATTTAATTTTATCTTATTTTATTTTATTTTATTTTATTTTAGTTTATTTTATTTTATTTTATTTTATTTTATTTTATTTTATTTTTTTTTATTTTATTTTATTTTATTTTATTTTATTTTATTTTATTTTATTTTAATTTATCTTATTTTATTTTATTTTATTTTATTTTATTTTATTTTATTTTATTTTATTTTAGTTTAGTTTTGTTTAATTTTTTATTTATTTAATTTTATTTTATTATATTATTTTTTTTTTACAATTAATAGCCCAGTCTGACTGCTTCATGTATATTCTTAAAAATACAAAAGTCAAAAACATTCACGACTTAAAATTTATCAGAATCATATCTTCTTTCCTAAACAAATTCCACATTTTAGTAAACATAGTTCTAAAGCGGTTTTTAGTTATTGAAATTAATTTTGTTACACAATTTTTTGAGGGCGGAAAAGAAGAGCATTAAAAAAACAATAAATTTGACTTGTGTCTGTTTTAATTGAAAATAGTTTTCCAGTATTTTTGAGATTTTAAATGCTGTTTAAAAAATAAAGCTTTAATGCTTTATAATAAAGTTTATTTTACACCATAACTAATTTTCATAAGCTTCTGTGCTACAATTTTTACGGACACAAATTAAATAATTATCTAATTGATTATTAAAATTTTTTTTATGTGAATTCAATTGGAAATAATTATATATTTTTACACTGACTAAACATTTAGCTAACACCCCGTTGCCTTTTTAACACTCTTAGTTATTCTCTTTGGTTGTCTTCATTATCTACTTTTTATGTATAGAAAAAAACTTAATTCAATATTTTACACCTACTTTTTGCTCTGATTGACCAGCAACACGCAATGATCCGGAAAATAAAGAATCACGAAGTAAATATAAAAAAACAAGAGCTAAAGGTTGTTTAGAAAAAACGAAAGGACATAAGAATAAAAGTTATTAAGGCATAACGACCACAAAAATTCCCTACAAAAAACAAAAATAATCAAAAACCAAGAACATGTTGCCAACAGCGATGGAAAAACAAGCCCTTCCGGTTTTACTTACTCATAAAAGCAAATGTCTGTATAGATGGTGAACCAAAATGGCATTTACTTCTCTGTTACACACATTCAAACACACATTAATGTGTAACAATACAATAAGCAAATACATAACAACAAAACCAATGGAGCGAAACAAAACCATACAAAATAGTGTGGTTTACGAATCATAAGAAATTACAACATATACGTGTGTATTTGCATATTATAAATATATACATATATACAAAGACATGTATGCACGTCTTTTCATTTTAATGTAGTTTTCTGATTCATCTTCAAGATATTAAAAGTATAAAAATTTTATTTAAACTAGGTTTAATAAAAATAATTGCTAGAAAAATAAGTAAACAACATTTTAAGTTAAAGAGACAGATTTTCCTTCCCTTTTCCCTTTAAAAGTTCTTTGGATAAATAAGAATTTGTGGTTCAACCACCCTTTTGATGGGAAAGAGGCGCTGACCAGGAAGCTGCTCAATGTGGGTCGGACAATTCTGGATTTATGAGTCGTTGCTCTCTAATTTACAACTCACTTAGGGCACCTCCTGAGGGAGCGGGGGAAAGATTGCATAATACCAAGGTGTTTGGGGTACAGTCTTGTTTCAGCTTAACCCTTAACCTGGTTATAGAAGCCAGCCAAAAAGAAGAGACGGTTTTTTATCCACTCGTGTTTTAAAAATAAAAGCAAGTACAACAGATTTTTAAAAAAAATAATAAAACAATATATATTTGCCTGCTATTCAATTATTTACGTAAATGTTGCTTGCTTAAGATGGTTCTTCTGTGGGCCTTGTTCCTGATTTATTTTATAAAGCATTTCAGCCTGTATGCCACCAGAAGCAAATGTCCTCTAGAGCTAGAATTGTAACCAGTTTACATGTCGCCTATAGAATTTTTTTTTTAATTGCAAGCCCTTGGTCGCCAATTGACTGCTTTAACTAATTTTCTTTTTACTTGGTTTATCGTTTCGCGTATCGAGTTGCATATAGCTTCATCATGTTGAAATAATATAAAAACTAAGTCCAATTTGTATATTTTTATATAATTAAGTGCGGTCCTTCGATGCCACTGGGTGCATCAAAACCTTTTAAATTTATGTTGACATTATTTTACCTAACTTGGCCATTCTTTTCTTTGGGCCAATTATATGTTTCGTCGCTAAAGATAAATTTTTTATAGAAATAATAATATTTTTAAGCGTTAATAAACCTGTTACGATTTTTTTTACAATTATACAATTATTATATTATTAACATTAGATGCCCAGCAAGCAAAAAAATTAAGCTTTAAAATTAAAATCTGCTGGTTGATTGAGGTATTGGTGCGTCTTGCTCAGAGGCTGCTAAGTAGAGCCTTGAATGATATCATTTTGACATGATCATACGACTTGTTACAACTGTTATCCATGTATCCTGTACTTGATTTAACTTTTCAAGTACTAGATCCAATCTAAGAGAGGTATGAAAATAACTCCTTCATCCTAACTCACTAAGCTTTACTAGTGTACAAACTGCAAAAACGTCTTTACCTCCTGATAGCCAAGCCAGGACTTTCGCAGAGAAGGCAACGGTGTCAAAGTTTTCTCGCATGATTACCAGAACTACCAAAAATATGCAAACTCATATACCTTTTTGTTCCTTGCATTAACCTTTAATGTTATTTTGCATATTTATGGTTTAGGGGAATTTTTTTTAAAGCCCGTTTTCAAAACATTTTTTGAACTTTTTGTATTAAATTAAACAAATTATTTATTTCTTGGATTCGGCATTTCTGTGCCTAAATCGTTGCACTCAATCCGAATCGAAAGTTTGCTCGATCGTCTGGGTTGTTAATGAAATAATTCTACTAATAACTTTTAAATTTTGATTCATATCGAATGTGACGATTTGGTCTCTGGTTTGTTTTGATTTGACAAAAAATCGACACCCAACTCGTTCTAAGACCACTCAGTTTAACATTATTTAATACCTTCCCCCTTTTTATTTTGTACCGGAATTTTTTGTTTTGTTACCGCAACCTTATTTTACATGCTGCGTTTTTGGATTTTTTTAGTCTAAGTTCCTATCGTTTTTAATTTTAAAACATATATTTTCGATTTTTTTAGGTAAGTTTTAATTTTTTCCGCATTTTTGAAGGGCCTAAAACCATTTTTTATAGCATGTTTTTGGATTTCCTGGTGATTGTCTAGTTTCCAAGTCACCTTTTTATTACGGTGCGCAGTACTATGGCTGCATATATTTTTATACCCTTCACATAGTGATAGGGTATATATCACTTTGTCATTCCGTTTGTAATTTCTTTATTATTCATTTGCGACCCCATAAAGTATATATATTCTGGATCCTTATAGATAGGGAAGTCGATTTAGCGATGTCCGTCTGTCCGTCTGTCCGTCTGTCCGTCTGTCCGTCTGTCCGTCTGTCCGTCTGTCCGTCTGTTGAAATCAAGTTTCCGGAGTCAAATAAAAAGATACAGACCAGTTAATGGTGTCAAACTATCACAAATATCCTGGAGACAATCGCTATTTAAAATCAATAAAATCGGTTCACTATTGACCGAGATATAAGCGAAAACCCAGAGTAACCCATTTTTTTAGGACAAAATCCGTGCATATATCCCTATATATCTCAGTAAGTATAGTCACTCTTGCCACAAAACTTGGCACGGATACTCCTAAAGAAGGGACCTTAATAATGGAAAAATTTTTTTCAGATAGGACCAGGGAAAGGGGTATTTTTTCTACAATTGCACAAATTTGGTGAAATATTTTATGCGCTATATCTCGTAAACTATAACAGCTATCGACTTAAAATGTTCTACAAAAAGTAATTGCATGCTAAGGGCTACGCCTTAAAGAAAAAATTTTTTGGGTGGGGGCAAAAAAAGGGGTAGCTCCCATACAAATCGACATTTATTATCAAATATTCGATACGCTATATCTCGGAAACTATAACAGACATCGAAATGAAATGTTCTACAAAAGGTAATTGCACGCTAAGGGCTACGCCTTAGAGAAAAAATTTTTTGGGTGGGGGCAAAAAAAGGGGTAGCTCCCATACAAATCGACAATTATTATCAAATATTCGATACGCTATATCTCGGAAACTATAACAGATATCGAAATGAAATGTTCTAAAAAAAGTAATTGCACGCTAAGGGCTACGCTTTAGAGAAAAAATTTTTTGGGTGGGGGCAAAAAAAGGGGTAGCTCCCATACAAATCGACAATTATTTTCAAATATTCGATACGCTATATCTCGGAAACTATAACAGATATCGAAATGAAATGTTCTACAAAAAGTAATTGCACGCTAAGGGCTACGCTTTAAAGAAAAAAATTTTCGAGTGGGGGCAAAAAAAGGGGTAGCTCCCATACAAATCGACAATTATTTTCAAATATTCGATACGCTATATCTCGGAAACTATAACAGATATCGAAATGAAATGTTCTACAAAAAGTAATTGCACGCTAAGGCTACGCTTTAAAGAAAAAATTTTTTGGGTGGGGGCAAAACAAGGGGTAGCTCCCATACAAATCGACAATTATTTTCAAATATTCGATACGCTATATCTCGGAAACTATAACAGACATCGAAATGAAATGTTCTACAAAAGGTAATTGCACGCTAAGGGCTACGCCTTAGAGAAAAAATTTTTTGGGTGGGGGCAAAAAAAGGGGTAGCTCCCATACAAATCGACAATTATTTTCAAATATTCGATACGCTATATCTCGGAAACTATAACAGATATCGAAATGAAATGTTCTACAAAAAGTAATTGCACGCTAAGGGCTACGCTTTAAAGAAAAAAATTTTCGAGTGGGGGCAAAAAAAGGGGTAGCTCCCATACAAATCGACAATTATTTTCAAATATTCGATACGCTATATCTCGGAAACTATAACAGATATCGAAATGAAATGTTCTACAAAAAGTAATTGCACGCTAAGGCTACGCTTTAAAGAAAAAATTTTTTGGGTGGGGGCAAAAAAAGGGGTAGCTCCCATACAAATCGACAATTATTTTCAAATATTCGATACGCTATATCTCGGAAACTATAACAGACATCGAAATGAAATGTTCTACAAAAAGTAATTGCACGCTAAGGGCTACGCCTTAGAGAAAAAATTTTTTGGGTGGGGGCAAAAAAAGGGGTAGCTCCCATACAAATCGACAATTATTTTCAAATATTCGATACGCTATATCTCGGAAACTATAACAGATATCGAAATGAAATGTTCTAAAAAAAGTAATTGCACGCTAAGGGCTACGCCTTAGAGAAAAAATTTTTTGGGTGGGGGCAAAAAAAGGGGTAGCTCCCATACAAATCGACAATTATTTTCAAATATTCGATACGCTATATCTCGGAAACTATAACAGATATCGAAATGAAATGTTCTACAAAAAGTAATTGCACGCTAAGGGCTACGCTTTAAAGAAAAAAATTTTCGAGTGGGGGCAAAAAAAGGGGTAGCTCCCATACATATTAACAATTTTTGTTAAATTTTCGATATGCTATATCTCAGAAACTATAACATATATCGAAATCAAATGTTCTACAAAAAGTAATTGGACATTAAGGGCTACGCTCTGAAGAAAAAGATTTTCGGATGGGGGGTGAAGAAGGGATAGCTCCCATACAAATTAACAATTTTTAAACAATTTTCGATACGCTACTTCTGGAAAACTATTACAGCTATCGACTTCGAATATTCTACAAAAAGTAATAATCAAATATTTCATACATTTTGGTGAAAAACTTGGTGAAGAGCAGGGGGACTAGAACATCTAATAAGTTTTATTAACCTTTAAATATGAATAATGTCGAAAACTTTAAAAACTCTCGACCTCAAATCTTCTTCATCTATTTCTATTATTCATACGAACGTTAAAATTTTGTTATTTTTTCTATGGGCTTTAAAACACGCACAAGGTTTTTTATTATATTATTTGCAGTACAAAATCACTCGGCTGGCTATATTTAAAGACCAATGTGAAGGGTATATAAGATTCGGCACAGCCGAATATAGCGCTCTTACTTGTTTTTTTTTCAAAAAATATAGAAAGTGGTCCCAGAGAACATAAAGGTAGTTTCGAGAATTGTGTTGACTAAATTAAAAAAAAAGCAATGAAAATTCATTCGATTTTCCTATGGCTACCGCCCACCTCCTATAAAATTTAAATAAGCTTTTTGATATCAAACAACACAGAAACAACAACTCTTAAATTTTGCACAGACATTTTCTTAAATAAACCAGACCTCTGCGCAGGGTTTAATTAATATCAGCCATGCCAACCGCACATTCACCCTCGTTGGCTTATTTCGCTTATATCTTCTTAATTACAATGCAACCGAAACTATTTTTTTAACAAAAAGAAAATGCAGTTATCAACAAAAACGGTATCAATTTGTTAACAGTGACAATAATTTTACATACATAAGTTGCCGAGTTTCAGGAAAACTTTTATCAGTTTTTGTATTAAATTATTTAGGTGACTTGACTATATATTTTCAATATTTTTTGTCACCGAAAAGCCATCTTGCGACCTATTGGTCTAATTTTTGCATCTTTTAATGGCACTGCATCCATTTGCATCGAAATTCAAGGAAATATACATTATCGCCTTAAATTAAAATTTTCTTAGTTTTTACTTTAAGCTTAAGCGTGGTCGAAGAAATTTTACTATGTAAAATTTTAACATGATATCAACCAAAAATAAATAACTGTGAAGGCAGGAACTTTTCAAACGTGCCACGATTTTAATATTCTAATATTACCGTCCTAGTTTAATATATATTTATACGGGTAAATATAAATAAAATCTTTTGTTTTCTAATACTAAGGATGAGAAAAGTACAAATACGTGTATTTAGTAAAACAGAAATATTTGTAAACTCCTCGAATAAATTCAGGACATCTTTATTAAACAATGTTATCTTTGTAATATGAAAAACGTGTTTACCGATGTAAACGGTTTAATAAATATTAATTTGTTTTAGTGTGTTGGTGTTTCGAAAGCAAACAGACTAAGAAAGTAAATTTTTTTATTTTTATATTTATATTTAATAATGAAAGAACTACGTTATTGTTGTTTTATGCTTTTAAATTACTTTAATTCAAAAAAATCTATTTGCTTAGGTAAGGCTGGTTGGTCGCATTCAGTAGTCTCCTCTTCTAATGCAGTTGGGATGAAAAATGTGTTACAACAAATAATAGAAAACAAAAAAGAAGACATTTTTACCTTAATATTACAAACAAATATAAATTTTTGTTTACTTTGTCATTCATTGTATGTACTAATCTAATGCATTCACAAATAAACTCATAAATGGAATTAAACAATACAAGAGATTAACACATTTACTTCTTGTATTTTAAAACAAATCATGCACCAGGATATAGAAACTAGTGTAAGAGAAAAACATACAAAAAATTAAGAACGAAAATTTTATTGAATAAACAAAAAGTTTATAATTTTTATATCTTCTTTATTTATTACCTAAAGCTTAATGTATTTTTGGGTGAAGAAAGGCCTGAAGTTTGAGCATTAAACCTACTGAAACCTACATACACTACGTGGTTATACTTGTGCCAAAAAGCCTAATAGAATAGATTTTTGGGGGTTTTAAATCGAATATTAATACATATAATTCATACAAATAGCAATTGAAAAATGTCCAGCGGGCTGCACGCGAGGACTGAGGAGGTTAAAAAGATATTTGAAAATTGTTTGTAGACAGAACAAAAAGATAACTGCTTGTGTAAGTATCTAATAGCTTACCCTAGCTATTGAATAAGAATATATTACAAACTTAAGTAGATAGCTTATACCTACACTTTAGGTGTTGAAATTACAGGCATTGGTGTGCTACACTGATACCAGATGGTTTGTTCTTGTTGACCGGGGCTCTGGGGCAGATGCCGGGAAAAACTTGTCGCTTCACGGTTAGCATAATAGTGAAGAAGAAAAAAGGGAAATGCCACTTGTTATCGGCTCGCAGATTTAACTTTGCATTTCATGTAGCAACACAGCCCTGCAAGTAGGGGTCCAGGCGATGTCGGAATGTTCGTGTACCTAGAGTTCCAACAAAGGCAGACATCAATGCGACAGTTGAGAAAAATAATGTCCGAGAGTACCAAAACAAAAAATATCTAGTTGACCAGATAGGTAAAATCTAAAGATAATCACTCCTACAGAGGCACTCCTTTAGAGGCACTAAACAATAATCTTTGCCTGATATATAATGATCTTAATGCCTACCCAGAGGGCAAAAATCCTCGGATATATTGCATCTACCAACCCCGTGGTCAGTATTTTGCTTTTTACAAAATTGTACCCCTTAGTACCTGTCTTAGGTCATTCACGTAACACGGCACATTCTTTTGATGAGGAGTGGAGCCTATATTAAACTCCTTCTTATATATGGATCAGTGCACTCAGTTGTAGTGCAACTCTACAATGAGCCAAAGCTCTCTCAATGGTTTGGGTCCAAAACACATACACCACAATGCTCTCAGTTAGATAGTGCTACATTCATGCCAAAGATAAAAATCTGGTAAGGCCTCGTTGTCAAGATTACTTATAGTTGAACTCTGAATAGTTCACGAATTGTTCATCTCTCATGGCCAAGGGTACTTCCGATTTTTTCAAGCACGGATACATCATTACAGCTAGATAACTAACACTGCTAGCGGCTACAAGTATCGATAACATTTTCAGGAATCTTGAGGCTTTTGTCGACTCTACAGCATCTTAATTTTGTCGATTCTAGACGTCTTAATTTATCTTTAAGTTCTAGAAAGAGATGATTTTAAAACAGCACTTGATCATCATACGCACTATATGAGTGACTGGAGATTACAAGCTGCAGACAAAAAATTTTAATGTTTTTTTCCAAGTTAAATAAGTAAACAAAAAGTTTTAGCAGGTTACTTGAGAACAATTAAGTAATAGGAAAATTTAAAAAATTTCTTTAAAGAGTCTTGGATGATTGGAAAATCCTTAAACCAAGAAAATCTAAGAAACTAACGATGATGAATGCCCTAGGAGGCACTTAATCCTGTTATCAAACCTCCATCATGTAGTGGTTAGGAATAGAAAATCGAGTCAATTATAAAAGCCCGGTGTCAATTGATCAGAGTACGATGCTTTGGATTTTATATTATAACAGATTGGACTCACTTGTTTGCATTACTGTGATCTTTCTCTTTCTCTCACTCTTTCCATCTCTCTTTTTATCTCTCTCCCCTCAACAGATTTTTTCATTGCAATGGGGACCACAATCCGATCACCACTTTAAATGTTGGTCTTGAAATACGTTGGCTATTTTCTTTTTGATCTATCTGCTACGTATTTAAGAAATTTTTTAAAAAATAGAGTTAAAGTCAATTAATGGCGTAATTTTCAATCAATTAGCAAACTTTAAATTTTTTATTTCATTTAAATTAAACGCTCATTAAACAAATCGTTAATATTTTATTCATTTCAATATTCTTTAAGAAATATTTACAATAACAAAATATCACAATTTTTACTAATCTTTAACAAAACAGAGATTAAACATCAATTTATCTAAATTTTTATAAGTATTAATATGACCTTTAATTCGTTCTCTTAATACCAAACAATTCAAACAACTCATCATAATTATAAAATATAGCTCCGTCATCTCCATCTAATTAAGTAAGTTGTCCCTTTCTTAAGCTCCACAAATACATGTATTGTCCCAATTTTCGGAGTTTGTTAAAACAAAAGTACAATAACAAAAATATTTCAAAAAAAAAAAGCGCAAAACAAAAATTTGCATTTCAATTAAAACACAAGTGTTTGTATGTATGTTAACATGTTACAAAAATAACACAATACCTTTGTTTTAATCCTCCCTTTATATTTGGGACATCAACACATTACATCGTCATGTGTCATTTTAAAACCTTCACAGTTTGTTAATTTACTTAACTTGTTTTGTATTTGTGGAGCCTCTGTCACCAAAACCATATCTTTGTAAATTCACCAAACAATTCTTTGTAAGCAGTTGTGATGGCTGATATAAAATTGTCATTATTATACACTCATACATACATGGATATGCATACAATTACATTTAGGAATTTTATTTTTAAAAATGAAAATTGAAAGCTTAAGTCTTTTCATATGGTTACTTAGTTAAGGGAAATACGCATTAACACTTTCACTAAATACAACTTTTATTTTGGTTAAAAATATTTTCAGGGAAAATTATATTGGAAACCAGATGGGTATGTGTGTGTCATATCTATGTTATGATATGCTGATTCCTATATATAACAAGAAAGCATTTTAAGTCTAAGGCTTAGCTAACGCAAAATTATTACATTGGCTTTCCTATAAAAACCACCTTGTAAAGAGCATTTAGACTTTTTTATACCCTTCACGGAAGTGAAAAGGGTATATATAGGTTTGTCATTCCGTTTGTAGTTTTTTTAATTTTCACCATAAAGTATATATTTTTTTGGCCCTATAGATAGGGCAGTCGATTTAACGATATCCGTCTTTCCTTTTGTCCGTCTGTGCGTGTTGTGGCTTAAGTCAACTTTTTGAAACTTCCCGATGTTGAATTAACACGTAGATGGTATCAAACTAACAAAAATATCTGCAAAAAAATTGCTTTTCAAACTCAGCAAAAATCTCCTAATAACCATTGTGCTGCTACAAAAGTCACATGTAAAACCGACCCCAATAAATTTTTCCGCTCAAACATTTTTGTAAAACATACTTGCCCCCTATCACCGGCGCTTAACAGAGCCGCCATACAAAATTTTAACATATAAGGGTAAAACCCCCTACAACTTCCCCGGAGTCGCCCTTAGAGGAATCAAATGTACAACAAACCCTTATTAGTTTTCCTTTCCCAACATACTCTTAGAACATACTTATTCTCTACTCCATCACCTAAGGGGGTTGCCTTACAAAATTTAAAAAAAATATGTAAAAATGCCCATAACATCTCAAGAGTCAGCCTTGGAGGAATAAAGTGTACGACCGACCGCCTTTAGTTTCCCCTCACAAACGTATTCCTTGAATATACATAGTTTGGGAAAATGTAATAATTCCCCCGTACTGCTTCCAGGGTGCCCTTGGATAGGTCAAATGCAGGGCTGACCCCAACTCATTTTTTTCTTGCAAAAATATTCCTGGAACATCCCAGCAAAAACTGCTGCTTCGCCGTAGGTAGGTTTGTAAGGGAATATCAAGACAGCAAAGCTTACAAACCTGCTTACGTATGGCATGATATTTGTTCGCGATGTCCAACTTAGTTGCATTTCATGTTAAGTGCTTATTTCGGGGCTATGAATATCCAGTAATTCATGTAATTTTAGTGCTTCTTTAGTTGTTTAAATTTATTGCGTCATCGAAATAAATATTTTGCCGAGTTATTTTGTTCGTTACCTGACGAAAAACTATTGTTTTTTTTACTCACTGCCTTACAGTAGTGCTTCTTAGTATGCACTTGGGTAAGCAAGTGTGTAAAACGGTAAAATTTTTACATTTACTGCCATACACTACTGCATTTATTTAGGGAATAGATAAGTGCTTGCTGCGAAGCGCATTAGTATACTATAAAAAGTATTTACTGCTTACAAAATCTCGATTATTTTTTGCTGGGATACTTACACCCTCTATCTCCATCCCCTTAGTTTGGGTAAAAACCCTTACGCCTTCCCCGTAGCCAATATAGAGGCTTAGATATGATGCCGACCATATTTTAAAATTTAAACAAATTTCATAAATAAAAAAATTAATAAAAATAAAAAAAGTTCGGGCAAATGTGTAGGATATTTAAGATTCGGCACAAGTTAAAAACAGGAATCAATTTCAAAATAAAATGATCTAATATAAGAGTTTCTTTCAGTCATTAAGAAAACTTAAAAAAATCATTTAATATTATAGGAAAAGAGAAATTAAAAAATTCAATAGCAAACCAAAGCTCTGCTAATTACTGTTCTGACTGCCTTTCCCTTTCATTTCCTTAAAAATATGTCAGGGCGATTTTTAACATACATACATCTTTGTTAGTGTGGAAAGGTTGCTATCAAGTTTGTTAATTATTTACTTATTTATTTCAACACTAATCAACGTACATATGTATGTACAGAGGGATATTTAAATAAATTAAACAATGATAACAAAGGTCAACAGAATGAAATTTAATAGTAAGTTCAAAGGTTTCACTTTTTTTGAACTGACTCTTTATATCGTGATTGCCGTTATAAAAAAAGCAGAATGCTGCATCATATAATTGGCGTTTCCGAGGGAACTAGCTATCCGAATAAATTTATGAAAACACAAAAGAATGGGTAACAAAGTAGCGTTTAAATTGGGTCTTCATAAAATTTTTAGCAGCATTATATTTTCAGAGAAATTCTGAAAATTTCATTAGAAAAATTCATGTTGTAAAAAAAAAATTGATTTTTTTCCAGAAGACTCATTCAAATTTTCAACTTAAAAAAATTTTTAAGCTCATAATAAATTCTAGTTTAATCACAATTGAGTAGACAAAACGATAGCAAAAAATAGCTTTTGAATTAAATCCTCACTTTTTTCTAATATTGTTATAGTTTCAGAGATATTTTAAAAGTTTTATCAAAAGAATATATGTATATTTTCCCAAAAAATATTTTTTTGTTGAGCCCTTCAAAAATATAATAGGATATCCAAAACAAACGTATTTTTTAAAAAAATTGTATAATTTTGTTGAGTTTCCGAAAATTAAAAATTTTCAAAATTATATTTAGCAGAAGCTGCCAGCCAGTTTTGAATCAATTTAGAATTTCCTGTATGATTTATATAAGCTTTAGCTCATTTCTTGTATCATACCATCAAACTAAGTTATCGCAATTTAGGATAAAGTCGTAAAAAACATTATTTCTGGATAAAACTTTTAGAATCTTTCTAAAACTATAAATTGTTATTTAAAGGCTGTTTGCCATCCTTTTATGTTTTTTTTTTTAATTTAGTTGAAGAAATTGTTCTCCGAAAAAATGTCAATTACGTAGAGCAGCATCCATTAAAAAACATTTGAACTTACAAAATAATTCAATTTTGTGATATGCATAAGCCAAAATCTGTTACATATATGCTACCATTTAATAGTGAATAAATTCTGAATTTTAAAAAAAATATATTATATTTTATCAAGCTTTATTGGAACGTATGAAGATATCATAATGAGGAATAAAATTTATTAATGATTTTAAAAAAAAATTTCTCATAAAATTTTTAAAATATCTCTGAAATTAAAATACAGGGTAAAATCGTTGCAGTCGATTTAAATCAAAATTTACTCGAACAATCGGATTTTCAATGCTTTTCAAATCAAAATTCTAATAAGAATTTTTGAATTTCGATTTGAATCGAATGCGATGATTTTCCATCTGGTAAAAAATTAATTAAGACGTAGCTCAAAGGCTATTTGAATTTATATTCTTTTGTGTTTTCATTAATTTATTTAGATATATTCCAATTCGAGAAAATTCAAATTATGTAATGCAGCATCCTACTTTTTATTACAACGACACATCTCGAAATATAGGGTCAATTCAAAAAAGGTGATTTATAAGCATAGATGCTTAGTACCAAGTATATACAAGTTAACTACGAAACTTTCGACCTTATAAATAATGTTGACCTGTGTAATAAATACATGAAGCAACATTTCAAAAGAAAAACTTTGTTGTAGTTTAAACAAATGCCAACAGCAGAATTAGTACAAAAAATATGAAAACATGTTCCAGCTGCATGTACATAAGTATTCAAATTTATCAAAAAAAAAAATATTTTCTATTATTAATGCAACACAAAAATTTACCAACCCTTTCCTACCACAAGGACATGCCCAAAAAAAGTAATAACTCAAACTTATAAACCTTGTTGATTTTAAAATTTTAGTTACATAAAATAGGGAATATGAAATATTTACACGCA
The DNA here is from genome assembly GCA_963583895.1 of Melanophora roralis. NCBI lineage: Eukaryota > Metazoa > Arthropoda > Insecta > Diptera > Rhinophoridae > Melanophora > Melanophora roralis. Next base: position 94,887,125 of record OY757188.1, on the reverse strand, counting down.
CACACAGCATCACACACATAAAATTACTTTGCTTTTCCTTGTAGTTGTATCTTAACAAATCCACAAACAGCTATAAAATATGCATAGAAAAAATTATGAATAAAGTAAATATATACATGTGTACGCAGGACGCACATACATATGTTCATCTATGCACGTTTTTGAAAAAAAGACCGTGTATATGTATATAATAAAATTATATATGTATATGTGACAAGGCAGTTAAACACAGATATAAACAAGCCTCACACACAAAGTTATTTTTAACATTTTCCAGCTTAACACATTTTTTATGCAAATTGTACGTAACTTTTGTATTCACATCCTAACTAAATTATATTTCATAATCCACATGTGTAAATTTATAGGGGAAAAATCCTTTTTTTTTTGTTTTAGCGTTCCTTTTCTGTACAACATTATGTCGGAAATGAAATGTACTCAATCCTTTTGTTTAAAATATGCAAGAAATTATTAAAAAGTCTGAACATTACATGTATGGCTTTAAATTTATTTAAAACTTAGTTTTCTTTGTTTTGTTTGTCTTTTTTTAAATCATTTGAAGGAAACAGCAAACATATGCTAAAAATCAAAAGTTATTTTCATGAATTATTTTTCAGAATTTTTTATTGTAGCGCTTTTTTATACAAATTTATGTTTTCCTGTTGCTTAGTAAACGACTGATTGTAACGAAATAAGCTTAAGTTTAATGCATGATTATTTATGAGATATACAAAGTAAGAAACAAAGCATGAAGAGAAATAAAATTATCGTTTCTTATCCTAATATACCCTACACAAAATTTTGTAGGGTATATTATGTGAACAAATATATAGCCGCGCTTTTCCCGGCTGCACAGTGGGTTCGATGGCACCGAAAGTGGCGATTAGTTCGTGGGAGCCGTAATTTAAATTTTTTTGAAATTTTCTTTTTCAAATCGTAAAATATTCATAAAAAGGCACTTTCTAAAAAAAAGATACACGATGTCTATAAAAGTTTTATTGTTCGGAAAATTATAGTTTGTTTCAAAATTTTCGCCGTAATTTTAAAATGGAAAGAGATTTTTTTAAAAACTTAAAAGGAAACAAAAGCTTATATTGTCTTCTTTAAAAAAAAAATAAATATATATTTTTCATTAATATTAATTTAAGTTTAATTTAAAGTCTGAATTTAGGTTTTGAAGGATTTCGAGAATTTTACAACTTTTTTAAAAAAGTAACGAAATAAATTTTTATAATTTTTTTTGTTTATCAATAATTGTCATACACTTAAAAGAAACCATATTATAATCATCCTCACCTTCATCATCATAATATTTGCTACCATTACTCTCACTTTCATGTAATTCGTGAAAAATAATAGGCGATAGCAAAAGCTGTAGTTTGGAATTTGATAATTGTTGCTTTTCTTTCCGCTCATTATGTTTATTAATACGAGATATGAATGGATCTGAACTGAGAAAAAATCTTTTTAGAATGTCTTCATTCGACTTTTCTCGGCTGCATTTGCGAGCAAAGTGTTCCGTATAATTTTTAAAATCCTTATTTCTGGCTCACGAATTCTTTTGAAAGTTCTCCAATCGGTAAAAAGGGAATATCTTACCATTTTAACACTCTTGTGAATAAAGATGACTGAACGAACGTTAGTTTTGTTAAGTACATGACTTTGAAAAAACACGACTTCAAACAGAGAAATGTTAATAGCAAAAATTGGAGCAACAAAACCGCAAATTTTCTTTTTAGTAATATCAAGCCAAGATTTCAAAACCCAACCTTATCTAACGAAATATCAAAAATAGGCCAATTTTGGACCTTTTTTAAAAAAAATGGTCAAAAATATTTTCACACATATTTTTAAAATCTTAACATCATTTCTGTATACTCTAATACCTGAAATTGAAGGTTTAATTCTTAAAATAACACTTTGTCACCATTAAATTTGGAAATTACGGTCTCGTTTAATGCAAAATTTTACTTTCTTCGCTTTTTAAAAAAATTGAAAAAAATTTTGTACTTTGACACGTCACTACGGAGTCTGCTGACAAGATAGATACTTGAAAATTTACATAGTGATGTAGAATTTTATCTTGTTTTATCCGATGTCAAATATTAATACAAAAACTTAATTTTAAAAATTCAATTAAGCGTCACTTTTGAACCATTTCCACCCAACGTGGGCTGTGACGAATCTTATATATCCTTAACATTGGTCTGTTTCTGTACACGGTCACCTCATGTGGCCTGGTTGTTTTCGAACCGCAAATATTAGAGCAAAATAATTTTGTGCCGAGTTCGCCGTCATTAGCTAGTTTTTAAAATAGAAAACTTAATAAAATTTTAACATTTATATGGGCTCTTTTTCGACGTTTTTTTTTTCTTTAATTAAAAAATCACAAAAGAAGAAGTACTTTGTTTAGAGAATAAAATTACGAAAAACTATCATTTTAAGAACTGAACTGTTAATACAATTATATTATTGTTGAATTGACACTAATAATTAAAATTTTTGTTACCAAACGTCGTAAATTGATTTTAAAAATTTTTAAAATGTATTGAGAAATTAAAAACTCCATTCCAGCCAAATTTTTTTTTTGCGTTTTTTTTCTGGGTAGAAATTTTTAATCAAAAATTTAATTAAAATGTTCAGCGGAAGCCCCTACCCACATCCCTTGTTTCCATCCAACTTAATTTTTTTTATATTTAGGCACTATTGAACAATTACTTTTGAAGGAAATTTAAAGTCGATAAATGTTATATTTTCTGAGATAAAGCATCTCAAAAATTTCTTTGAAATTGTTTTTTGAAGGGGGGCTAATACTCCTCCTGCTTCTATTGAACTTAATATTTCCCTCAAAATTTAGTCAATTTTGTAGTGCGGCTCTTTGTCGGACATTTAAATTTGATGGCTGTTATAGTCTCCAATATAAGGTGTATTAAAAATTTCATAAAAATGGTTTCTGTTTAGGCAACCAGGCAGGCGTAAAAAATTCGCAGATTCATGTGAGCTTCGTAAGTTTATTTAAATTGACAACACCTCCCCCCTCCAAATTTTTCAGTCTGCCATTATTCCGTTTTTAATTCAAACACGTAAACACATGGCTTGGGGCTCATTAATTATAAACAAGAGGTAAAGTTCCTTTTCTTAGGCAAAACTGATTAGCCGTTCCAACGCTTTTAGAAAGTAAGAAGATGATTGGTCTTAAATTCTCTGTTTTCGAGTAGCCTTATAAGACTTAGGTATAAAGATCACCCTTACCTCTCTACACCACACTTGTATGTAAGCAAGGGTGATGCCGGCAGTCAGGACACTCGTTAGGAGCAGCAGTCTCTGATCCGAGAGATTTTGTAATATTCACAGGTAAATACTATCCAGGCTTGGTGACTTATAGGGCTAAAAGTTGTCAATCGCAAATTTGACCCTATCGAACATTACCGGGTCCTTTGCCAAAATTGTTGTTTCAGCTACCTTCCTGAGGCCTTCGAAAACGCTCTCGAATACTCTCCAGCAATCAGTTCCTTGCATCCCGGGAAGTGGGTACTCATCGTCAATTCAATGGTCTCCAAGCTAAGCTCCGTCCGCCAGTCATTAGAACATTTAAATTAAAAAGCAGAGGAAATTTTTTTAGAAATTGCACAAAAGTTTTAAAAACTAAATTTCCAAAAGCCAATAAATTAAAAATAATAAAACTCAAATATTTGCAGATGCCATGTTAAGTATTGATGAAATTTAAAATTAGTAAAGCAAGATGGAACAACATATTTCTATTACTCTAAGATTTTCCAAAAGTTTTAAAGTCCAGAAAAAAATTTCTGCTTCATGCACTTTCAGCTTCTGCTTCCTCTAAAAAAATTTGTAGCTACGTCAATGGTCTTAAGCTAAAGCATCATATTAAGCTTATTTGCTACCACCTCCCATCAAACAGTGCATCCATAGATCTTAAAATAATTGTGTAAATTTAATTTAACACCTTTAATTCAAATTTCAATTTTTTCTATTTCGTGCGTTTATAGAAGGCGACAGAGCCTATTATATAGAGAATAAGCCTCGTGTCTTTCTCTAACATTATGGCCTGCTATCTATCAATGACTATCCCAGAATATTCAGCCATATTTTCCAGCATTATCCCTATACCATTTGAGTTTCTTGCTTCTAATAGCTTTAACCATTAACATCCATCCTCCTTATATATATTAAACAAATATATGCTAATACATATATTTGTTTAATCAAACTTTTTTTCTTTTTTGTTAACATCAATTATTTGTCTGCCTTGTACATATATGAATTTAAAACCTAAACTTTTTTCCATATGATTAAATTCTAACTATTAAATTCTTTAATTGTTTTTTATTGCACCAAAAAAACTATTTTACTCCTCACTCTATATGTTCTGTTAAGTCGTTTATTTTTTTTTTATAACAAGAATTTCAAAGCCAAAATAACGGAATAAAAGACATTGAAAACAAAATTAGAGGAGTGTCCTTGTTGTGTCATTGACAACATATGATATATGTTCAAGTATGTTTAAATATTCCATTATTTTGTATGAGATTGCAGATGTATTTATGTGTTTGTGTTCACTTACTATAAAAGCAAATTTAATGAAGATGGAAATATGGAGTAGAACAAACAACAAATGTGCACAGCAAATATACGTCGTATACGTTGCTGTATATGTTCTCGTAATGCCAGTGATGGCGATAGCAACCACAACAATAACAACATTAAATATTAAATAAGCTTTAACAGTAGAAGCGGCAGCAACATTAGTAAACTATTATTGAAATGCTGAGTAGTTGGAGATAAATTTTACTTATTTTTATTGTAACTAACGTTGTCAAATACTTTTATAAACATTTTTACTTTTTTTTCTTTGTTAATTTAAATTGAATATAAATATTCATGTAGATATGTGTGTGTAGGTTTGTTTGTTATTTTAATTTATACAAATGTTATATTACGCTTAATTTCCAAACACAGATAAATGTAATTGATTGCACACAATTTAACGCATGTTTTATTAATGTATATTTATGCTTGTAAGTATGTGTATACACATGTTCAAATTGTGTTATATTTGTAAATATCTTTGCTCATATCCCAGAGTGATATTACTAATTTATGCACATATTAATTCATTAGTATTTGTCGTTAGAAACAAATTTTAGCACGAAATTGATTTTATATTTTGCAAAAATATTTTTAAATTAATATTGATTGATGATTTGACTAGTCAATGTTAAATAATTTTGTTGATTGTTAATTTTAAAATACAAAATTTTAGGAGTTTTAATTTTTTTTGGTGCACTTTAATTGATTTGTTTCTATATTTTTGAGTCTGTGATGAATGATTTTTTTTCTTTTTGTTTGAGAATTAGAAATCACATTTGACAAACAAAATTCAAAAAGCATTTTGTAGAAAATCGGAGATTCGGGATTTGGCAACACTAGTGTTTCAATCTGACAACTGACAGCTCTATCGTAAAGTTTGACATTTTCTAAGTTATACGTACTCCGAACGTTTTGACATATGAGCGCTATTTGTCTTGTTTACAGTTACTTAAAAGATTCAACTCGACCCAAAAATAAAATTTAACCGTGAACATTTTCGTGCGATTATTTTTTACAACTTTCGACGTGGATTAACTTAGCAACAGTTCATGGATGAACTAAATTCTGTTTTTGGCGATGAACCTCAATCAAGAACCAGTGTTAATCGATGGTATGGTGAATTCACTCCATGACAAATTTCGTGAAGGTCATGAAAAACCAAATGTAATTCCGAAAACCATTGATGCTGTGCATGAACTGATATTGGAAGATCATCACGTGACCTATCGTGAGATTGAGACAGCCTTATGCATTAGTGGGACCAGCATGCATTCAATATTGCATGAACATATAACTGACAAAACAAGTTTTTCGTGTTGGATCCCGCGACCGCGGTGCTTCGAATTACGTCTATGATACCATGACAGGTGATGAATCCTGGATTTAGGCGTATGAGCCTGAAAGTAATCAGCAGTCGACTGTGTTTAAAAATGAGTCAAATCCAACAAAAGCTGTTTGCGCACGACGAACTTCTAAGTAAATGATCGCCAGTTTTTTCCGAAAACTGGACATGTCGCAACTGTATCACTTTAATCACGCGGAACAGTCAATTCTGAATGATACACAGCCATTTTTTTGCCAGTTGTGTTCCAAGAAATTAGGAAAACCAACAGCCGAAGATGGATCACTCTTCACCACAACAATTCAAACTCTCACACATCGGCTTAAACAACTGCATTTTTAGGCACCCAAAACATCAATTTGATGAGTCATCCGCCGTATAGTCCTGACTTGACAACGAATGACTTCTTCTGATTCCCGTACGTAAAAAGCAAACTAAGAGGTCAACGTTTTTCGACACCTTAAGAAGCGGTTGCTGTATTCAGAATGCATGCTTTGCAGATACCTCCATCAGAGTGGTAAAAGTGCTTCCACAATTGGTTCAAACGCATGCAAAAGTGTAAAGATCTTCATGGGGAGTATTTTGAAAAACAATAAAGTGATTTTCGATGATTAATATTTGTTTTTATTCTCCAATCCCGCAATATAACATGCAACCCTAGTATCCCTTGAATCTTTTTAAAAAATATTTGAAATATTTTTTAAAATGCTACAAATGTCTCGACGTATGTATATAACTCCCAGCTATCTGAATCGCCAGTTTTTATTAAGCTTTTATTTCAAATTTGTACAGCATATTTCTCTAATTGGTCTTAAGCAGCCTAACATGGTCGCCTTGTATCTTAGATTATAAGCTTTAGAAGTTCCTAGTTGGTTGGTGATCAAGCCTATCACATTTTCAAAATGTATTGCAAGGATCTGTTCCTTTTTTGTGATGACAAGCCGTATATATGGTAAGAAAAATCAAACGCGGTAGCTGATGCATTTAAGTGTCGAAGAGAGTTTTTTTGATTTTTTTGATATCGAATAGCTGGGAAAAGATAATTCTAGGCTAAGTGATTTGAGTTTTTCTATCTGCTAAGATGGCTAGGGCAGACTTTTTTGTTCTGTCCCGATAACTAACTTTGTCGAGGGTTTTTACGCACGTGCTGAATAAGCGTGGTTGCCTGCTGGCTACAGTACATGCCTTTATTTATGTTTACTCGTGAGCCAAATTTTTCAGCATCTAAAAAATTGTCATTGATTTTTTCTTGAATTTATTCCTGTTTGGACGCAAAAAGAACGATTTTAGCGGCAAAAATTATAATTACACTCAAAACGATGTGGGCTTCTCTTAGTTCTTGTTTTAAATTATATTTTTGTAAATTATTTCAGTGAAAATTAAAAAGACTTAATGCATTTATTTTTGTTGATCTCTATGGGAAATAAAATAAAAAAATAAAAATAAAACAAATCGTTTTGTAGTTGGGTTTTACATATTTTTTAATATTTGTATTAAAATGAAACAGAGTAGGAGAAGTATTTCCTAAGCCTAAAACAGCTTAATATATCAAAGAAGAGAAAAGGCGAGTGATACGTAAGGAAACGTGATAAAAATTATTCTAAAAAAACAACCCAGTGCCTAGTTCAATGGCGTAAATGCTTCATCTACTTTTCTTCAATGTGGGCAACTTTTTTGTAATCCTTTATATATTCTTCAGAATGGTTTATAAATCATTCGATCTTCAACTTTAAGTGTTATCGTTATTTCTGATTCATTTAAAAATCATTATCGTTATTTAAATAATTGGATAATTTTTGTAATTGTCATTTTATCTTATGTTATTTTGAAATATGTTTTCTAAAATATTTTTTAATAAACTTTTTCATTACACAAAACAATATTTATGTAATAAACATATCTTCTGCCAATATTTAAAATTTTACGTTAAACTTTTTAATAAATGTTTGAATGGAAATTTATCTATAATTGCATTGACTTCAATTTCGAATTCAAGAAGGCTTGCTTTAAATTTGTTACCAGAAATTGTATGTAAAAGCTAACACAAATGTCACTGTTGTTATTGCGTTATTTAAGGTTGATGTTTAATGGGTTTATAAATAATTATTTTGTTGATTTTAAGGATATACAAAATAAAAAATATAAGAAGATAAGTTTTGCAAATATCTATAACAAAAAAAATTTGGATTGTAATTTTAAAATAATTAATCTCATTTTTCTAAATTTTTTAAGGCATATTAACTGTAATAAAACCTTTGCGTATGAGTTATTTATAACTTCTAATAAATAAAAATGTTGAGTTTAAGTATCAATCATACGCATGGCATGGTTAAGATATGACATAATAAATAAAAGCTGCTTAAAGATTTCATGGTGGTTGGTAAAGTTAAGTTCACCTAAACGTTATAAAATAAATAGGAAAATTTAATTTTGATTTCAATTTAATTTTGTTTTATAAAAATATTCGTTTTCTTTATCAAATAATTTCGCTTTAGAATATAAAATTATATTTTTATTTTCTTATGGAACCATATATTACTTATTAAATTTATTTATTAATTTACTCTCGCTGATTTCTTTTTTCTTACAACAACAAATTTCAATTCCATAGACATACGCATTAATAGATTTCAATAAATTACACTTCGAGGGTAATTTGTCAAAGCCGTAATTCGCTAATAAATACAAATTCGACTAAAACATATACATTGGTATAAACAAAAGTTTAAAATTAAATCAACGTATATACAGAGGGAGAACAGATTCAATTGTGATATTCCAAATGTATGGTACAGCTGTGGTAGAATTTTTTTTTGTGGGTAACTGACAGATTTTCGTTTAAAGGTTTTAAAACATATTAAAAAAATTTATTGCACAAACTGAACGTAGATATATGTATGTTGAAAAAATATCTTTGCAATATTAAACCTATTTTTTAAGTGTATAAATTAAGTTCAACAACACATATTCATAAATACGTATGTGTGAGTGTTTGTGTTTATTTTGAAAATATCAAGCTTATAAATAAAATGGTATTTTATTGTTTGTTTAGGTTTGCATATGTATGTGTACATAACGTCGCATTAAATGCTAACGGACGTAAGTGCACTTTTTTCCAAGAGAAACAAAAGATAAAGTTTTTTGTGTTTTTAAATTTTTAATTTAAGTCTGCGCTTTTTAAGGTAGGAGTCCAAAATATAAATGAACCAAAATAAATCAAAACTCGATTTCAATCTTTTGCGTAGTTATGTTTTTTCTATTTTAGGTGATGAAAAGTATATACCCATGTATGCATCGCTTTGTTCAAATAAATAAACAAATGATTTGAACTTAACGAGAGACTATGATTTAGTTAGGCTTTTGAAGCAGTTTTTATATTTTTTTTTACATTGCCAAAAACCGGCAAACAAAAGTCTAGATACATATATGTAAATAAAAAAATTCGAACTCAAAATAAACCCAAAAATAAATAAAAAAAAACAAAACCAAGATACGAGGGTTGCATTTTATATTTCGAGATTAGAGAACAAAAACAAATATTAATCATCAAAAATCACTTTATTGTTTTTCAAAATATTCCCCATGAAGATCTGTACACTTTTGCATGCGTTCGAACCATTTGTGGAAGCACTTTTGCCAATCTGATTGAGGGATCTTAAAAACATGCATTCTGAATACAGCAAATGCTTCTTCAGGTGTCGAAGAACGTTGACCTCTAAATATGTTTTTTACGTACGGGAATCAAAAGAAGTCATTCAGTACCAAGTCAGGACTATACGGCAGATGACTCATCAAATCGATGTTTTGGGTACTTAAAAATGCAGCTGTTTGAGCCGATGTGTGAAAGCTCGCATTGTTGTGGTGAAGAGTGATCCATCTTCAGCGGTTGGTTTAACCGACTCCTTGGAAGATAACTGGCAAACAAATGGTTATGTCCCACTAAGAATTGACTGTTCTGCGTTATTATAGTGATACGGTTGCGACATGTATAGCTTTTTTGAAAAAACTGGCCATCATTTGCTTAGAAATTCTTCGTGCTCAAACAACTTTTGTTTGATTTGGGTCGACTTGAAACTCTCATATAGTCGATTGCAGTTTACTTTCGGGCTCATACGCGTAATTTCAGGATTCATCACCTGTCACGATATCACAGACGTAATTCAGAGCACCGCGATTGTATCTGAGCATTTTTTTCGACCAATCGACACGAGCCTTATTTTGAGCGATTGACAGGTTGGATGGATCCAACGCGAACAAATGTTTTTTCCACTCAAATGTTTATGCAAAATTTAATGTGTACTGGTCCCACTAATGCCTAAGATTGTCTTAATCACACGTTAGGTCACATAACGATCTTGCAATATCAGTTCACTCACAGCATCAATTGTTTTCGGAACAACAACTGATTTCGAAGACCTTCACGAAATTTGTCTTGGAGTGAACTACGACCACGATTGAATTCACGATATCATTGATAAACACTGGTCATTGATGGAGCTTTATTGCCAAAAATTGAATTTAGTTCATCCATGCACTGTTGCTGAGTTAATCCACGTCGAAAGTTGTAAAAAATAATCGCATGAAAACGTTCACGATTCAATTTCATTTTTGGGTCGAGTTAAATCTTTTAAGTTATTGTAAATAAAACAAATAGCGCTCGTATGTCAAAACTTTCTGAGTACGTTAAACCTAGAAAATGTCAAACTTTACGATAGAGCTGTCAATTGTCAGATTGTAGCACTAGTATTGCCAAATCCCGAAACATAAAAGGTAACCCTCGTATTCATATTTATGGAAAAATACTGTACTATAGGTTAGAGAAAGTTATTTATGATTTCATATGTATGTATGTATGTATGTATATGTATCCATATGGTTTTTTAATATTGTACAAATTTTTTAACAATAAACAACATAAAAAGTGCAAATAGCAGATTTGTTACCAGACTTTTTATATTTTTCTTGTTTTATTTAGATTTGTCAGATTAAATAGACTTTTTTTAGCATTAAATTTTACTCTTTGTGTGTTTATTTAATTTGTTTTTAACAATATCAGCAATAACTAAAACCCAAAGAATAATACGAAAAATGAAACGCTAGTAGCAGCAATATAAAATTTATTGTCCTAGAAAATAATAAATTAGCCATAGTTTTAATCTTAATGCAACAATAACATTTTAATACATTTGTTTACTTTTTTGTAGATTTATTATTTCACATATAATTAGGGTATTCACAAGGTAGTCATAAAGTCATATGTCTTAAAAAATAAACGAAAAATACTACTGTTGTGAACGTCCGCTCATAATTATACGTGCTATTTTAAATTTGAATAAGCTGCTGGATAAAACAGAAATATTAGTGATTTCAAAAATATTTTAAAATTAATGACTGCGACTTATTAATTATATGAATGGCTTCACTAAAGAGTTTCGGCCGCCCTGCTCAGGTTTTATTATTTTAGAACTTTTTTTTAAGCACAACAACATTTTTTTAAAACTATTGTAAAATATTAAAATTTAAGACAATATAACTTAATGGCATACAGTTTGAATACCCCAATTGTGATTTGTTTTGTAAAACAAATGACGTTAATAGAATAAAAATTGTTATATGTGAATTTTTGTTTTTTTTTTTTTTTGTTTGTTTAACATAGTTTTTATCTAAATAATTTTGTAAACAAGCAGGCTGGGTTGGTTAGAGTTCGGGATTCCAGCTAAGCAGATTGCTGGTGGTAGGGTGCACCTTTGTAGCAAGACGACTAATCCAACTTTCTTTAAATGCTTTATAGTTCTACAATGACCCGTAGAACTATAAAGGAATAAGTAAATCTGTGCTACTCCAAGATTAAAAACTAGACTTTTCTGTTCGGTAGTTCAAGTAGTAATCATTCATTTTATTTTGCAGCTTATAAAAACTAATTTTGACATTTAGTTAACATTTTTTAGGCATTAACTTTTTTGGTAATAATTCACAATAGACTCATGTTAGTTCAAATATAATTCATTGTAATTTAAAAAATACGTTTTTATATAAGCATTATATGAAAATATGTATGTTTATTTAAATTTTGGTTTAAAATATTGATTTTAAACATGCCGGCCCCCTTGCACTGGTGCAACTTTAAATTCGGGCTGGGCACATAGCACTTGTGCGAGTGAACGAATGGCTTCTGAAATGATCTGTTGATTGGAGGCGGATGATGGGTAAGAAGATTCCGTCTGTTGGCCTTTTCTGGAACTTGAAGGCGTGTTGTTGTTAGGTGGACTCGACTTAAACCGTCCTCCGATTCTAATACGCAAATCTTTCGTTTGGCCGTCAGTAGGATGTAAGAGCGTATGGTGGTATCGCTTACATTTGTGGCAAGTATCCCTAGATAAACACGACTTAAGCTCGTGGCTCCTGGCTAAGCAGTTTTCGCAGTACCGATAACGTCGGACTACCTTAGTCCTTGCCTTGATACCCATTTTTAGAAACCGGCGACAAAATCGGAGAGCATGAAATTGTTTACACAGCATGCATTGATGAATTTTCGGATTACGCCGGCGATAGTTCGGCCTATTAAAAATCATTAAAAAGAGAAAAAAAAGAGCAACTTTATAAATAATAGATAAGTTTGTAAATGAACATTTAGGAATAGAAGACCAGTTTATTGGTGAACAATTTTACGAAAACTCTAGTTGCGAACAGAATCATGTTCATTGAGAAATGGTAAGTAACATAGTTTGACTATGGGCCGTGTTATGACACCGCTAGCTACTCGGACGTCAGCTACCCTTACATTATCGTCAGAACCTTTGTGAGTATTTACTATCCGCCCTAGACGCCATTCTGATGGTGGCGCTAAATCATCAGTCACAACAACCAAATCACCAGGTTCAAGATTAGAGATAGAATTTTTCCATTTATATCTTTTGTGTAGGGCTTTCAAGTAGTCTTCTCTCCACCTAAGGGCAAACTGGTGATGAAGAGCTTTTAGTTTCTCCCATCGGTTAATAAGAGAAATTTTTTCAAATCTAGGTTCCGGAAATGCCATTATTGGCTTACCACATAGAAAATGTCCCGGGGTCAGAGCGGTGATATCTGCTGGGTCCTCTGATATTGCAGAGATTGGTCGTGAGTTTAATATTCCCTCTATACGGACCAGAATGGTAGAAAACTCTTCGAAATTAAATCGGTGTGCTCCAGCGATGCGTTTGAAATGAAATTTAAAACTTTTAACAGCCGCTTCCCAGAGGCCGCCCATGTGTGGGGAATATGGTGGAATAAAACTCCATTCGAAGCCCTGAGTCACGTATCTTTGAGAGATATCATTTGATGCTGAGTTTATAAAAGCAGCGAACTCTCTGTTCAATTCCCTGCTTGCACCAAGGAAATTGCGGCCATTATCAGACACTACCCTGTAAGGGAGCCCCCGCCTCCCAATAAAACGAGAGAATGCCGCTCGAAAAGCCGGAGTGGATAAGTCCGAGCAAGCCTCAAGATGTATGGCTTTGGTGCTAAAACAAACAAAGATTGATACGAACCCTTTTATGCATGGAGAATTACGTAATTTTGAAGTTTTGAGTTCAAAGGGTCCAGCGAAATCAACCCCTGTGGTTTGAAATGGCGCAGAGAGATTGCATCTATCTGGGGGCAATGGAGCCATTATTTGAGAGCAGTTTTTTTTCCTAAATATAATACATGGTTTACAGTGCCGAATTATTTTCTTAATTCGTGATTTAAATCGGGCAATATAAAATTCAGTCTGAACCATTCTACACATTTGGTTGCATTCTGCGTGTGCCAGAGTTACATGCAAATGTGTTAAATATAATTGGCAGAATCGAGAGTTTCCAGGTAAGATTATGGGGAAGCGTTCATTGTATGGAAGAGAGGATTGCGAAAGGCGACCATTTACTCGCAGAATTTTATCTGAGTCCATAAATGGATTTAATGTTTTTAGAGAACTTTTCTCGGGAATTGGTTGAGATTTTGATAGACATCTATATTCGTATTCATGAAATGATCTTTGCGCAAGAATTATAAGTCTCTTTTTAACCGTGTTCACTTCGCCCTGAGAAAGATTCAATGAGACGGGACCTGAGTGGGGTTTCTGTTTAGGTAGACACTTTTGAATAAAACGAAAAACGTAGCTCAAAACTCTCAGCGCTCGATGATAAGAGGAAAAGTTTTCCAATATATCACTTATTTGGGTTGCACTAGTGGATATTGCTAGAGAGTATTGTGAAGGGGGTATCTCTACTTTGGCGGGCCATTCTGTCGGGGGATTTACAAGCCAAGAGGGCCCATGCCACCATAAGGGATTGACAATGAGGTCTTTTGGCCGACAACCACGTGTTCCAATATCAGCCGGGTTGTCCTGAGTCGGGACATGACGCCAAATAGCATTCGGTACTAATCGGTGAATCTGAGATATGCGATTGGCAACGTACGTTTCCCAGGTCACTGGAGGCTTAGACAACCAACCTAACACAATCGTTGAATCAGTCCATAATATAATCTGGGATTCCTCTAAACTTAGAAGCTTTACTACTTGGCTCACTAAATTTGCTAGCAAAACAGCTCCGCTAAGCTCCAGCCGTGGTAAACTGACGGTCTGTAGGGGCGCTACTTTGGTCTTCGCCACTAATAAGTTAGAATTCGTGATGTTATCCCTAGATTGGCATCTAATATAAACTGCAGCACAGTAAGCTTGTTTAGAGGCGTCTGAAAAGCCATGTATGTGTACAATAGCAGTGGTTGTGTATTGAATCCATCTTGGGATAGTAATTTGCTCTATGTTGGGAAGATCTGAGAGAAGATCGTTCCATATTTCGAGAGAATCGTGACTTATATCCTGATCCCAATCAAGACTTTCCAACCAAAGATTTTGCATGAGCACTTTGGCTCTGATAACTACTGGGCTTATCCAACCAGCAGGATCGAATAATTTTGCCACTGCAGAGAGTACAGAGCGCTTAGTAACCTTAACTGGTTGAGGAGTTAAACAAAAAGAGTACGAAAACGAATCGGTGAGAGCATTCCACCTGATTCCTAAAGTTTTTGTTGTACTTGCTTCATGGAAGCGAAGAAAATCAGAATCATACAAATCCTCGGGAGGGATTTTTGAGAGTAATTGGGTATTGTTTGCAGTGATTTTCTTTAATGAAAATCCTGCTGATTTTAAAATTGAGATTAGTTCTGATTGAGCATTCAGTGCCTCTTCAATTGAGTGGCCGCCAGATAATATGTCATCCACGTATGTTTCATTTCTTAAAATGGAAGCGGCTTTGGGAAATTGAGTTTCTGAGTCATTTGCCAATTGGAGAAGTGTCCGTATTGCCAAATATGGAGCGCAATTTACTCCAAAAGTCACTGTTCTGAGTTGGTAGTCCTTAAAAGGAGCATTTCGGTTTTCTTGGAACAAAATTCTTTGAAATGGCCTATCTTCTGGGTGTACCCAAATCTGGCGATACATTTTTTGAATGTCGCCATTGAACACATATTGATATATACGCCAATTAAGAATTATATTCATAAGATCCTGTTGCAAAGTGGGACCAGTAAGTAAAACATCGTTCAAAGATACCCCAGATTTTGTTTTCCTTGACGCGTTAAAAACGACTCTGACCTTTGTCGTTTTATGCTCAGGACGAACCACTGCGTGGTGTGGCAAATAACTCGAAAAAAACTTGTTATCCACGCATAATTCTCGGAACGTTGTCTTCTCCATATGGCAAAGAGATAGGTACTCATTTAACACTTCATTATATTGGGTCTGAAGTTCTGGGTCTTTTGAAAGAGATTGTGTCATACGGGCATATTGTCCCAGCGCTAAATTTCGGGAAGCACCAAGAAATATAGTGTTCGGAAATTCCTTTTTGAATGGTAATCGTACCATATATCTACCATCAATCTCCCGTGTTGTAGTCTGTGCATAAAATTGTTCACAATACTGATCTTCTTTTGATATGTGTTTAGGTGAAGGTAATTCCTCTTGTTCCCAGAATTTCCTCAGAAGATTATTCAGACTAGAGTTTTCAGAGGGAGTAGTATAGGTTGTAAAGGTGTGAACTGGGCTAGCTTTAATTGGACCACTGAGAACCCAACCAAATATTGTATTGTACGCTGACACATTACCACAAATATTTTTCTTAATACCGTCAATGTTAATAAAACGTTCTGAATCATTTCCAAGGATAAGGTCGATCTGAGAGGATTGGTTAAAAGTAGGATCTGCTAAGTCGATATTAATCATTTCCGACTTTGGATATTCAAAAGAAACTGAAGGAATATGGTTAGTTACCTTTGGTAAAATAATAGCACTAATTGAGATCTTGATGTTTGCTTTTTTGGCAAAAAGGACGAGATCGCATTCTTTAGTGGCCGTTTGTACCTGACCTCCTATACCAATTACATCAACCTGGGATTTCCGAGTTGGAAGTTGTAGCCTATTCTTGATTCTTTGGGACAGAAATGTTCTCTGAGAACCTGGGTCAATTAGGGCTTTCACTGTGAATAGCTCTCCCATATGTATAATGTGCACCAAGGCCGTTCTGAGCAGAATAAATTCAGTATTGAGTGAAACATTAGCTTGAACTTGTAGATTTTTTGCCTGCCTAGATGTCGATGGGAAATCTACTTCTGAGTTGGTGATTTGCTCTGAACTTACTGTTTTCTGGTGAGGAAGAGATGGTAGAGGCTGTTTAAATTTTGAAGGGTTTGGATCATTTAGCTGTCTATTAGAATTGCTGGGTTTAACTATGTGCAGAGAGGTATGGTGATTCATTTTGCAAACAAAACAAGTTTTCTTACTAGGACATTTCGATTTTAGATGGTTTGAAGAAAGACAATTGTTGCAAATTTTATTTGCTGATACAAAATCGATTCTCTGCTGTACTGTTAGCTCCTTAAATTTTTGACACATTCGGAGATTATGGTCACCATTACACATTTTACAGGTTGGGTTAAGTTTTTCCGATGAAGCATATGACTGAATGTTAGATTTGGGAATGTTTGGCATGCCAAAAAAATCTCTTGTGATCATCATATTCGAAATTCTTTCCACAGCTTCATACCTGTCAATTAAAAATTCCTCTAACTGAGACCACTTAAGTAACTCTCGATGGGATTTTAGAGATTGTTCCCACAGAGCAAGAGTTTCTTTTGGAAGTTTGGAACAGACTAAGTACACGATAAAAAAATCGCAATTCTCAGTGTTGACGTTTAAACTTTTAAGAGTTTGGAGGACATCAGTGACAGTAGAGTGGATTTTCTGAAGTGTGCTACCATTCTCTGAATTAGCTACTGGTATATTAAATAGAGTTTGTAGCTGATGATCTACCAGCACTCTTTTGTTCTCGTACCGTGCTTTGAGGGCATTCCAAGCCAATTCAAAGCTATCATCGCACAGCGGGTAGCGTTTTACGATAGCTCCTGCTTCATTTCCTGTTTTGTTCCGCAAATGAAATAATTTTACTACTGGTGGGCAATTCGTACCATTTATATATACGGCCGTGAACATGTCACGAAATGATGGCCATTTTTCATAACTACCCTCAAAAACTTCCGTATCGCAAGGAGGAAGTTTTATGTGCATGCTAGAGTTTTGAATAGGGCTATCTTGAAGGGGTACACTAAAACGTGCAGCTGTACTCTGTGCTGCAGGTGCTATTCTTACTATTTTAAGTATCTCTATAATGTTCGATTTGCAAGAGTAAAAAGCTTCCGAACATGCACAGAAGTCCGCTTTTGCACTGTCTTTCTACTCTTTGCTTATTACCGAGATAGGTGAAAGCATGACATTTTCATATGAAACTTCCAATCTCTTCCATCTGTTTTCAAGATCAGTGAGTTTTGTCTCCAGAACAGAATCGGTTTGATCTTGTATTTCCATACTACTAAAGTTTGAGCAAAATGAAAGAAGATGTTCAACATCAAAAACGAATTTATCCTGAACTAAGGATTGTGTTTGATCCAAAAAGTTATCGTTTGAAATAGACATGATTTTCAGCAAGAGAATTTTAATTCGAACTATATTATGACAGACTTTGTTCTAAAATTTTAATTTTGGTAAGAACTTTAAAAAATTAGATTCCAAAAATAATTTTGTAGACGCAAAAGTTTAGCTGATTACAGTAGCTCTTATTTGGAGTTCAGAAACTGTTTTTAGGAAGGATGTATTGAAACAATACGACAAATAACTAAGGTAAATTTTTTGTTTCCTTTAGGTCAGGGTTTAAATTTAAAGTTACTCAATATGATCAGCTTTTTCGAAAACTTCTTCCGGGTTAGATTTCTCTTTTTTTTTTTTCGAAGCAGATGCCAAAGCTTTAAATCTTTTTCAGCTTAACTTCATAAGTGTTTCATTAGTGCTCAAGTTTCTAGTATTCAAAAAAATTTATGCTGATATATAAAAAGGAGTTGTGTATTACGTTGTATAATATGCAACACATCTTGAATACCTTATGGTTAGGGTTTCCCTTTTTGTTTAGTATTCACAATATAAAACGAAAAAAGAATTCAAAAATTATTTACCTTAAATTTTTATTTGTTTGGGCCATTGAATTTCGAAGTTGTTCTGGTATATTCCCTTTATCATCTCTGGTTTCCAATAGTTACATAAACTTTCAACGTAATTAGAAAATGATAATTTTTTAACTTTAAACTAGACGAAAGATTTTATTCAGCAAACTGATAACTAAAGCAATTATAATACGATTTGTTTTGTAGTGCAGCACTCCAAGAGGGAGGCAAGTATTATTCTCTGTATTTTTCCACTGATTTTCCTTTAATATTATCAGTTTAACTTCGAAAATTTTTAATGTGAAATTATTGAAATATGCTGCTTTATTTTATTCACTTAACCACGTTTTCCCAGCACTAACAGCACTTCATGTAATTAAATTGGCATTGAGAAATATAAAATTTTAATTATATGTTTTGTTCACCAATAAACAGTAACATTATTTATATATTTATTATTTTTCCTTATAAATGTAACTTAGAAAATTTTGAGTACTACCTTAGCAATTTTGTATTATTACGCTGGAAAGAATGAGTTGTTTGATGTTTGATGGAATTTGAAGTAGCTTTTGATCGGATATCAATTGGATAAACTTTAAAACATTGTAAACCTTGTTTGACCGAAAGCTTTAATGCATAATAAATCAAAGTTTGAATTGCGCTCTAAATTGAACTTAATGTTAAGAAGATTTATGTTAGTTAAAGCTAAGAAGAAATTAAGAGAGAGTTGAAATAAACTTCACCACACTTTTTAAGACTTATAACTCTTTTGTTTGCTTCTTAAAATTTCTCTTTAATCTTTTCTCAAAGTGAGTTTGCATGTAACTTAAGAAAATTAAGAAGATGCAAAATAATGATAAATTAACAAATTGGCAAATACCAAAATATGCCTATATGCAAATTTATGTATACGATATATGAAATTTGTATGTATCATACAATTTGAAAACGGAAACTTTAACGGATTTCTTATTGTATTTTTTGTTGTTATTTTTTTTTCGACTTGCACTTCTTTTTTTCTTTCTTTTTTAATCAATTTTTCTGAAATAAATTTATATTTTTTTTCTATAGCTTTCCTTGATTTTAGAAATATAATGCCAAAATTTTAATTGCGATTACACCTTTCCTCTTTTCTTTTATTTCTTCCACATACATAAATGCTGATATTTCGGAAAATTTGCTATTAAAAATTACGACCTTTTTATACAAATTCCACTTTTTTTCTGGGGTTTTAAGGGTTTTATTATTTTTCTCCCCGTTCCACGTTTTTCCCGTTTATTTTTTCCTTTGCGTAAGCGATTTCGTTTTTACTTTTAGTTGCTCGAATGAAACTAAATACATAAATTTATACAGATTGTACTTTACCTCATTCTGTAGTATGGTGAGAATATTACTTCCAAATATGTTAGGGAGCTTTACTTGATTTTGTAAAGATGAGTAAGATGAGAATTCCTGGCTCTCAACGGTTCGAAGGACCATGTAAACAAGCAGGCTGGGTTGGTTAGAGTTCGGGATTCCAGCTAAGCAGATTGCTGGTGGTAGGGTGCACCTTTGTAGCAAGACGACTAATCCAACTTTCTTTAAATGCTTTATAGTTCTACAATGACCCGTAGAACTATAAAGGAATAAGTAAATCTGTGCTACTCCAAGATTAAAAACTAGACTTTTCTGTTCGGTAGTTCAAGTAGTAATCATTCATTTTATTTTGCAGCTTATAAAAACTAATTTTGACATTTAGTTAACATTTTTTAGGCATTAACTTTTTTGGTAATAATTCACAATAGACTCATGTTAGTTCAAATATAATTCATTGTAATTTAAAAAATACGTTTTTATATAAGCATTATATGAAAATATGTATGTTTATTTAAATTTTGGTTTAAAATATTGATTTTAAACAAATTTAAAAACGTTTGTAAGATTTATTGACAAACAGTTTTACATTGCACTTGTTACAGAGTATTGTTGAGCACGGTTCGTCTGAAAGTAGATTTTGACAAAAAAAATACTCCAAAAAAGTGAGTAAAGGCTGTGAAAGCACTATGTTTTCACTTTTCAAAATGCAAAACTAAAAGATCCCGTAAGACAAAATCAAAATTTAAAACGAATTTTATCTATTTTTTTTAATAGGGCATCCCCTACAAACTTAAAGAATAATATTGTAGTGTATTTGTCACACACCAATTTGTATATTCATAAATGAAGTTCAAACCTTAATGTGACACATGAGAACACTATGTATGTAGACAACACAAGATATTGTGAGCACAGCATGTAGCTGGATACCCCTTTTGTGCAGTTAATAAGGTTAATTGACAAGGGTCAACATATTTTAAATTGGTAATTCATACACTTAAAAAACTGTTACAGTAACTGACTGTTGGATATTTAGGAAGTATTACGTTAAGTTGTTTTTTAATGTAAAAACAGTTAAAATTTAATACAATATTTTTTTAACTGGTTTGAAGGTTTATTCAAAGCATGAACTAAACAAAAAAAATTATTTTCAGTTGAAGTGAATTTTGTCAGTTTTTTTTTTAGTACTATTTCTAATACATTGTGTTTTGCTGTAAATGACAAAAAATTTAGTTAATTTTAGACGATATGTAAGTTAATTTTTTGATGTCTAAATTTAAATGAAATATTTTGTTAATTTTAATGAATATCTTGTTGCACGGTTTTTTAATGAATATCCAGTTATTTTAAATAGACTTCCAGTTGATTTTACATAAATAATTTTTTTGAGTGTATTTTAAATAAAATATTTTTAAAATATTGAATAATTTTTCTATATCTTCACAAAATCTAGAACTATATATATGCAGTATTTAATAATTTATTCAATTTAGTGATAAAACTATAGTTTATAACATTTTATGGGAAGTAATTTATATACACACACCACTCTTTGCAACCCTTATGGAAAATTGATACATTCGTCGTTCACTTAAATCTCTGGCAAACCATTTAATGAAAAGGGTGACTGATATTACTGATTTGCCCCTAATCTCAATTACGATCAACCACCCTAAATTTTATATTTTTAAACTCGTAATTTATAAATTTGAAAAAAAAACAATTTGTCTACTTAGTTGACCTCCGACCTCCGATATGAGCCAAAAATTTTACGTTTCTAGGCCCATGATTGCAAAAAATCTTTAGTATATAAAAAAGTTCTTTTTGCTAAAAAAAAAATAAATAAAAACGTTGGAGAGTTCGTTTTGCGTTTTAAGCCTGAAATAGGTTCTGTAGAACACAATTTTATTTATTTATTTCTTTCTTAATTGATTAAGAAAAAAAGAAAAGGGCCCAAACATAACTATAAAAACTTTTAGGGTCAAAAATATGAAAAACACACTAAAAGTACCAGTACATTATTTTAACCTTTTTTTTTTTGACAAAATTTCAAAAAAGTGCAAATATATATTTGTAATTTTGTCAGACCTGTCGAGTGCAATTTTTATCATATTTTATATCTTTATTAGTTTAAATAACCAAAATAGTGCTTTGCAGTATTAAAAAAGTGTTAACCCTATTTGGCTCAAATTTCGAAAAAAATCCAGTCTTCGGTCAGTTTTTTTAAAGTAAAATACGATACTATTTAAGCTTGTTTATACCGTGTACAAAATTTTTCCCAAAACGGGATCCCGAAAAATTCGGTAATCTTAAACTTAGGAATTCCGAAATATGCAAGGTTTGTACCGTTCGGTATCTCTAGCGCAAACCTTTCAACGGTTTTCTGCTCTACGAAACTTCTGTATTTGTTGTTGTTGTTGATTACCTTACAGTAACACCATGTTTTTTATGTTTATAAGCTGGAGAATTACAAATTGAAACAAATGTTTCCCTTAATATTATTAGATCTTCAAATATTAAAAATAATATTAAAAGTTTAAAACTAGGGGAAAAATAAAAAAATCAATGGTTAGCTTTAACAAAATTTACTACTAGGGGAAAAATATAAAGAAATGTAAATAAATATTTTGAAATAAAACTATATAATAATTTTTAATATACCCCAAAAGCAACAAAAAATAAAAAAAACTTTTTTAAGTTTTTTTACCTTTTATTTCTTTATTTACAAAATTTTGTTGAACTACCTCTTCTGGAATAAGACCAAAGTACATAAGGCCTTTATTTTTTATTTTCAGTATAAAAAGGCATTTCATAGAATTGCCATACTTTTGGTTTCTTCTCGTCGATGGTATAAAGTATACATCTTTTGCGAATAGCCCCGTGTTGATATTGCTTGCAGTTTACTATGGGATGACCCTTGGCAATACAGAGGCTTCTAGCGCTGTAATAAAGATGACCCAGAGTATTAGAAATCATATTGTTTACAGCCTGTAAACAGTTAATAAACTTTTGCTCGCAACTGCATTTTAAACTACAAAAAATTGTATTAAAATAAAAATTTCAACCAAACTATTTCAACAATCAGCTTACATGGGAAACCAATCTCTATTACTTAAACTATGCAACGTTGATCGGGCCTCTAATATATCATCACAATAATCATGATCACGACAACACATATCCGTTTCACGTTGTGTGCCCAAATCATTGTAACTCGAAGAAGTATTGCCGGGACCACACCATTTTGTACCAGGTGCTGTTATACCAGTCTGAGGTGCTGAAGGCGGCAATGCCTGATGATAAATATCTTCATCTTCGAATATAGATTCTTCAAATGCTGTTATTTTGGTTGTAAAAAATATTAAGAAAATCAATATTTTTAACGAAATATTTGAATTGAACAAGCTCCTCATTTCTTAATTTTGTTTATACTTTAATCGAGGGTTTTATAGCACTGAAATTAACAATTTTTCAAAATAAAAAACATAACACAAATATTAAAAAGCAAGAAAATATTTAGAATAACACTTGTCTACAAAAAAAATCTTATCTTTAAAAACAGGTGTGTGTAATAAAGACATTTTAGTAGTGTTAATTTAAATCAGTTTTTTTCTATAAGGCGCGGATGTTGAGCCCTATTTATTCCTAACAACTAGGCGGTTATGCTTCGATTTCAACCAAAATATCAACAAAAAATTACTAAGAGAGATTCCTCTAAGCCAGCTGAATAACATTTTCTTATTTTTTTTTTTTTTTAAGTGTTAAGCAGTTATTCAGACATTGGTGGCAACAATTTTTCTTTTCATGTAAACTGAGTACTTTTTTTGTTTCCGAAACGTAAAAAAAGTATGAGCCGGATTAAAAACACTGAAAGTGGATTTAAAAGAACCGCATTTTATTCTCTTTAGTCTACATAGTTCTTTTTAGACAACAAAATTTTTAGTTTTTTGCAGGCCAGTGTATTGCAAGTATATTTACTTGATCTTGTGTAAAATAGGTGTCTCCACTTAATTATAAATAAAATCAACATTTTATGACGAAATTTTTTTATGTTTATATTTTACTCAGTTACAATGATTATATCTTTTCGGAAAAGTGATCAAGTGCTAAAATCATTTTTAATGACGTTTTTAAAACCAACAGTTCTCATTTTGCTTATAAAATGTTTGCCACCTATTTCTGGGTATCTTCTTATCACTTGAAAACATAAAAAATATTAATAGGTTGACTAAAAGGAATTTTTTTTAGCCATTTGATACTGTTTTGATTGAAAACGTTCTCAAATCAAGATAACCACCTTATATCAGGCAAAATATTATTAGGGCTCACATAAAAACGGAACGAGAAATAAATTACAAGCGGATTTGAATTCAGTTCGTTGAAATCTCAATTGTCTGCATATTTTTGATTTTTTGTTGCAGACAAGTGTAATATAAAATACAACGTAAAACGACATTGACCTTCTACTGATAAGCTAACAACCGAAATAAAAAACATAAACAAATGTTTAATGACGTGCTTAAAATCAAAGCCGAAATTAAAAAATTATTAAATTTTTCAGTTGGTTTAAGTATTCCAGACGGAAAAATTTTTAATTTAAGTACAAAACTTACCGCTCCTTAATAATTTACTCAAATAAAAAATTAAAAATTCAATTGTGCCAATTCAAAACTAAAACAAACCACTTTAATAATTTCAAAGTAAAGAAGAAGAACAGACTTAGGTAATTATTTCTTTAAAAACAATGTGTAAAGAACAATTATTTCTTGTCAAAAAATTTTAAGAAATTAAAATTTTTTTGAAAAAATAAACTAAAACAAAAAAATAATGCAGTTAAATCGAAAAAAATATTTTCAAACTTTTGTGACTGACGCGTCGCGATGTGATTGCTGATAATTGGTTATTTCCGCTTTTTTCGAAAACTTAACAAATAAATTATTTTCGGTCTCTGGATAATTGCAAGCACTTTTCTCTTTTTTCTACACTTTTAAAATTAAAATCTATTTATCTGGGGTTTTTTAACATGATAAGAATCTTATGCCTTTTTATAAACATATCTTGAATTTATAATTGGTTTGTAAACCCTATTTTTTTACAAATACAGGACGTCCGCCGGCACGGAATATTACTTTGTTTATAATTTTTGATAAAATTAAATAGAATAGATCTTGTATTGATAAATGTTTTTTTTTAATGTCGGCAATTATGTATGAAATACAATCTTAGATAAATGTCTGCCTCTGCGAACCATTTTGAGCACATTTTCCATTACATTCTCACACAATTCACGCAGTACTTCATTGATTTCATCACAAAAAAATATTTTGTTTGAGTTGCTCCAGCGTTTTTGGTTTGTTTGTATGAACCCTGCTTTTCATATATCTCCACAAGCAGAAGTCCGGAACAGTCAAACTAGGCGACCGTGAAGGCCAATCAACATCACTATTTTTTAAAATAACTTGTTGCGGAAAGAGGTCTTGCAGTAATTCTGTTGTAATCCTGGCTGTATGGGATATGGCAACGTCTTGTAAATACTACATGCTAACCCAGGCCACAAACTGCATATTGCGGCAATAAAAAGTTTTCAATCTTATTACGATATCGCTCCCCATTAACAATTACAGTTACGCCATTTTCAGTTTCAAAAAGGTAAGGTCCAATGATTTCTGCTGACCAAATTGCACACCAGGCTGTCACTTTTAATGGATGCAAAGGGGACTGATAAACAATTTAAGGGTTTTCCATTGCCCACAACCAACTATTTAGTTTATTCACATATCCATTCAAATGGAAATATGTCTCATCACTAATTATGATTTATTTCATGAAAGTCGATGATTGACTTTGATAAAATTTTTTAATGATTGAACAACAATGGTTTATCAAACATTTTTTCATGACTACCAAATATTAACTGTCAACACTAAAGTTCACCAAATTGCGGCAAAACAAAGTAGTATACCTTGCCGGCGAATAGTCTGTATTAATAGAAAAATTATCCTTAAATAGTTATTACACCATCGACGTTGAAATTGTTCAAATAAATAACTATAAAATGTATAATTAAATTTTTTTTCTTTTCCTTTTTTAAACAATTTAATTAATTTATTTTTTTTATTTTTTGACAAAAGTAAAAATATTTTTTTTTTCAAAAGTGAAAAAAACTTTAAAATTTTTTAATAAAGAATTTTTGTTTTTTGAATAACACTTATATGCTTTTTTCTTCTTTAAATGGTTGCCACCTGCGTGTACTAATTTTTTAGCAAAAATAAGTAATTATTATCTTCGAACTTTTTATAATAACTGTGCCTGCCCCCGCATGCTAATGTGTAACGAGCCGCTTAAAAGCGCCTTATATCCTAGTATTAAACTAGACTTGTGCTTTCACTTTCAGAAATTTAAGTGTCGAAAAAAGAAATCAAGACGACAAGGAACCAAAATATTCGTGATAATTGTAAAGTTAAACGTGCATTTCTTTAACATTAAAATTTATCTATTTTCGTATTTTCCTTTAGTTCGATAAAATTAATTCTCCATGTTCCCAATTTGAAGTAAAGGAGTCACCAGAAAATAATTTTTTTCTAATAAATAAACAAAATACTTAGTGCATTGATATATTTTAATATATTATCTGAATTTTAAGCCCTTAAGGTCAAATCTTTTGTAATTTAGACATGGTATGAAAATACTGAAGTGATGGGTTAACAAAAAAATTTATGATTTAAAATCTGCTAAACCAAAGAAAGTTCGCAAAGTTTTGCCAAATCATAAACTTTTTTAAATTAAGTTGTTTTAAAAAGTTTTGTATATATAATACATAACTATCAGTTAAACTAACAAATTTCTTTTTTCAAACACCCACTGTCCAAATTCAATTCTTTTGGGATATGTTAAAAATATAGAAAATTTAAACTTTTCCTACTTCTCTTCACATGTTGTTTAGCTTTTGGGCATCAAATGCAAAACACATTCTTAAAAAAATTCTGGAAGATAAAAGATTCGAAACAAACAACATGAAAACCAAATAAAGTAAAATTGCATATAAAGCATAGAACTGAAATACGGTAAAGCAAAATAATATGACATAAAGCAAATATATGTATATGTATATATAAGGTGTCTGGTGGCAGATTCATATTTCTAAATATAAATAAAAAACGTGATAATTGACATAAAGTTTTATTAAGAGCACTGAACGATAGAATGAAAATGCGGATTTTGTTTTTTTAAAGAGTATGTCATCCAGATATCTTCCGTCGATTTGAACACACTGTTTAAAAAGGAGCCTTGTGTTCTGTGGCATACGCTGCAGTAAACTTGGTTCAATTGAGCTGATTTCTCGACATACTATTATCTTTTAAGGGATTGGAGATTGTCACTATAGTCCTTCTCTTTGCGGTATCCCAGTCAAAAGAATCGAGGTTTGGCAAAAAGAATTCCGTAATCATGCATCGATAATTTTTACCATTGACATTTGTCGCCAGACCTCAAGAATTTTCGAAAAAAATTATCCAATTATCTCATGCGGGAATTAGGCACACTAAACAGTTAACCTGGGCAATGCAATGGGCTTTACAATACAAAAACGCGCCAACATCGTTGTCACTTTCTTTCAGTTCTTGAACGATTTGAATTTGAAAAGGCTGGAATCTCAAATACTTTTTTGAAATTTCATGAATAAAGGATCTTGGAAGTCCAAGTGTGACTGCTCTTTCCCGCATTAAAAGTCGCGGATTTTCACGTAAGCTTCTTTATACCAGTTCAATGTTATCGCGAGTCCTTGAAGATTGGCTGGGCCCTGGCCATGGGACATTCATAGCCGAAGCAGTTGCGCGGAATCTCTGCACCCACGAACGAAATAAATTTACAATTAATCCATCACGTCAAATACCAAACCTTAAACAAAATTATCGACGAGCAATTACGAAAGAATCATTACTCACTCGACCAACGGCGCCACCTTCCCTCTGCACCGTTCATTACTTTCAGAAATAATCGTACAGAGTTCCGAGGAGCCAAACTAGTCTTTAGGGGTTGTTTATTTACCACAAACATTTCTTGAAGTAGCCGCAAAGAAAAGTTCAGGTTAAAGGGGGCTGTTAATAAAAAAATTGATTTTTTCCATTACTCAAAGAACAATAAATGCATTTAACCACCTTCAATTTAAATCCCTTTGTATTCCCTAAAAATCAAATTCAAAAATTTTTATTATTCCGTTTAATTTTTAATTAATTTTTTTTCGTACCTTTGACAACTTAATAAATAAACAAACTGTATAAACTAATTTCGAAGACGATACCTAATGCGCTTAGTAACATTAGCTAAAATTTTTTGTCAAATTAAAACTAAAATTATCTATTTGGCTTAGTTAGTAAGACTTAGTTTTTCGTTTTAATACAAAAAGAAATTAACTAACGAAGCTTAGTTAATATAACCTGGATTATTTTTTTGTGTGATATTTAATAAAAATATAAATTTGCTCCCAGACACCCTGTATATGTGCATTTAAATTTTTTTTAAATAAATTTCATGTTCATGCTATACATTCTATAGATTTACTGTGTATCTGTATGTATTGGTTGGTTTTCTACATTTCAATATGAACAAGTGAACTTTCAATGTATGATAAACTTCTAAAGTTTAAAATTACATTTTAAATTAAGCGTATAAGTTTTGATAACAAAAATAGATGACTTAAAATAAAAATACACCACTGTATACAATACTTGTTTTGTAAAGCACATACAAAGTATCGAAAGACAATCAAAATATTTTTTTTGTTTTGAAAATAATTTTCAGCATGAGGTTGATTATTTCTTAGATGTATTTATTTAAACGAATACAGCTTCTTTATTACGATTGCCAGGTATGTACGATATGATAACTTTCTTGTAGCCCCTTTCGTATTATTTACATTAAATATTTCTTTGCATTTTATATTATTTTAATTTGCCTTTTTGTTTTTTTTTTTCTTATTATTTTTTTTTTTTCTTTGCATGGCAAAAAAAATCCTGGTGGATTGAGTAAAGCCATCACCGTTAAAGACTGGTTAATTATTTTATTATTAATCAATGACAATGATCAAGCCACTTTAAATGTCTTTAAAAAATATTCCTATTATATGAATTTTTCAATATTTATAAATAACTTTTAATTAACCCGAACATCAATTAATAAGTATTAAAAATTTCAAAATTTTACTATAAAAACAAAAAACAAACAGTTTTAGCTAAGGCTTTTGTTGATTGTAATAATTTTGAACTTTATTTTATATTCAAAATCCTTATTTAACAAAAAAAAGTTTTAAAATCAATTAAGGTTTAATATGAATATCTAATTTTCAACCCTTTTAGTAAAGCAATACAAAATTGAGTAACCATTTCATGTATTTAGTAACACAATACGGGTAATTAAATTGTAGAGGTCATTAATGTTAAACAATGTGTAAAAAGATACAAATAGAATTAAGGAAATTTGTTGAACTGTTATTAGTTCTAAGCCAAAAGGATAAGCGATATGTTTGTATATTTTCCTAATTTTCACATTAAAATTTCGACACTAGAAAGTATTTAATGTGAATAGTTATTCAAGTTGTAACTTATTAAAGAAAAAATTAATTTAAAAACTTTTACTAATTTAATTTTGAAAATTAATAGGATTTGTAGGTTAAGTTTGTCTATTATTTGGGAAACTAATTTAGTACTAAGTAAGCTTTTGTTATAACAAGGATATTTTGTAATATTTCTTATACATTAACTTCTGTAGAAATTTGTTCTTCATAATGTTTTTACTTTAAGTAACATTGTGGTTGTTGAAAAACATACTCAAATCATTTATGTGCTTTCGACTGGTGCAAAATATTAAGTTCAGTCTTGTGAAGCTCCCTTTAAAATCTTTTTATGACAAATTAAAACAATTTGAAAGAAAGTGACATTTAGAAAATGGCCGTCTTTATGTGTGTACTTAGGCAAATTGTTTCCTCGTTTTCCTTGTGCAGACATACATACATATATATTCAAATGTATTTATACTGTATTGTCTGGTTTTATCATAAAACTAAGCAAACGTTTATTAAGTTTTCAATAACCAATAATTTAACAGAAATGTAACAATTTAATCAGAAATCAGGATTTAGTAATATTTTAAATTCTTTGTATTACCTTTCTTATGCACATGTAACTAATACTCAGGTATTACACGATTATTAACTAATACACATGCACCGCAATTACATTTGATAAACGATAAATTTTCCAACTGCTAATTAGTTACAAATCCAACTTATTATTATCGGCTTTTAGTTTCTAATATATATATTAGTAGAGATTATTATTATTTGTATATTTGCATGTACAGTACATCATCAGTTATTGTTTTGTTTGTCAGTTGTATTTTGGCTGAGTCTCTTGTCTGGAAACACGCCTAAGCATTAAGAGTCAAAGAAAAGTTTTCTTATTTTTTTTTTAGTTTTAAATACATATTTTTGTGTGAAAATCGGTTTCTGACTCACAAAGTTATGTACTAATGACAAGTGGATATTGAATATTGGTTAAACATAAGTACTGAGTTGGGTTAAATTTATTTTTTTTTCTTTAACTTTATTTGATTCAGCTTTTTGCATTTATTTTTTTTTTTCATATTATTTTATTTTTTTAATGATATTTTAATGTTATAATCCACGGAATTATTCAATATCGTTTTTATATGAAACTTTTTTTTCAATAGTAACATTGCAAATGTGCTGAAAAATATTGTTAACAATAGGTTAAATCAAACTAATATCTAAAACATTTACCGTCATATACTCTTAAAATTAAAACTATTTCACTCCTAAACGTGTAAACTAAACAATTGCAAAGATATATCTTTTAACACCAGTTTGTGTGTTTTTCAGCTTTTAGTGCGTATTGATAAGTGGCTTCGTGTTTTTGTTATAAGTTGGTGTTGGTGTGTTCTCTAATTAAATATGGTGTGGTTTGGTAAAATGAGAGCAAGAGTAACAAATTTGTTTTTCTATGTTTCGTTAAAACAAATACATACAAATAATGATGCTTAACTATAAGTACTTTCGTTGTTTTTCTTATTTTGGCTACATGAGCCAGTTTTTCTATTTTTTAAATTTTATTTAAATAAATAAAACAAATTTAACTAAAAAAAATTAAAACAGCATCGTTACTATATATATTAAAGTCAAACTTAAAATTAAAATTTAAATTATTAAAAAATACAAAATAATTATATATTATTTTATCTTAATTTTTGAGCTTGAGATAAAAAAAATGTTTTTTTTTTTAAATTTATTTTATTCATTTTGAAACACTATAGCTACAATAAACTTTAAAAATCAAATTTTTGTTTCATTCAGAACCTTTCATATAAACGATCTTGTTTATTTGTTGTTTCAACAGTAATAAGAAAATATGCATGATACTATTGTTATTCAGCACCAAAAAAAACAAATACATTACGCACTCAATGCAAAACCATAAACAACAATATTTGTTTATAAGAGTAGAGTGAGTGCGCAATAGCAAAACCATACAATATCAGTTACACTTATTCACACAGTTATACCAAAAACAACTAGTATGTACATGGATTTACAAGGTATATCTGCTTTTGCAATACTTATTTGTTCTAATGGTGCACGTGTATAGTGTAAACATACACCTGATAAGGTGACCTATTAGCTATTCTGAGCAGATTTATTTCAGTCCCTATTTTTTCTTTTTTTTTCATTTTAAAATTTTTCAGTAAAACATATGTATCCAAACTGCATCATTGGTTTTAAAGTAATAATTAACTCTCAATTTTTTTCCAACAAATATTTTTTAAGCTTTAAGTTTTGTGTATTAAGCAACATCTAGTTTTATTTTTAAGCTATTTTAAAAGTATTACATATGATGGTTAGAAATGTATCATGCCAACTGAAGCGAAGTAAAGCTAGATTAAAATCATATTGCATTTAACAATGACTTCAGATTTCATATAGCCGTGATCGTCTAGTGGTTAGGACCCTACGTTGTGGCCGTAGTAACCCAGGTTCGAATCCTGGTCACGGCAATGTCTCTTTTTGGAGCATTGTCACGGATGAAATCAGTTTTTATTGTTATTTTATTTTTAGTATTTTTCTTTTTTACTATCAAAATATTAGGAGAAAATCGTAAGATTCTGCATGGCACATGTAAAGAGAATCCGAAAAATATGTAATTTTTTTTTTAATTATTTATAGTTTTACTTCTACTCTTTGCAAATGAAGTTAGCGATTAAAATCGAAAATTGTTAATTCGAATTTTTACAAGGACTTGATTAATTTTTAACAATATATCTTAACATAACTGTCTTAGTAATTTAAAAAATTTATGCCAAATTTTTTCATAATCTATCTTGTTATAAAACAAAAAATATAAGTCTGATTGAGACGAAAGCTACATACATTCCTGATATAATCCGGTTAATCTTTGTAGCAAAAACTGTTTACATAAAGAATAACAGAGAACCTACAAATTTAAAATGTTGCTCCAAAACACATAATATTTGATCAAAAGAAAAAAATTTGTCATTCACAATTGGACCTATTTTAATCAATTAATCGTTAGCAAGTTTGTGTCAACAAACTTTCATTAGTTTAATTTAGGAAGAGGAAACAGATTGTTTTAAAACAATTTTAACTTAGGTTCTTTTCTTCAGTTTAAGATGCTTTTTCTACTAGCAAATTGAAAAAAAAAATCGATTTTATTCGTGACAACTTGGCACATTGCCGTGACCAGGATTCGAACCTGGGTTACTACGGCCACAACGTAGGGTCCTAACCACTAGACGATCACGGCTATTTGAAATCTGAAAGTACAATATTTTAAAATTTGTTTAATTCCATAATATATTAGAATAAGAATACAGTAAGCCGCTGTTCTTTTTCTTAATATTAAAATAATTTTATATATATTTTTTAAATTAAAAACAAGATATTTTTATTTTTTTGTCATTCTATTTTAAACATTAACCTAAACATAAATTATTTTAATTTACTTCTAATGCAAGTGTATAATTATAAAGATATTTTTTATTTTAAAGTCTTAAAGCAAACCTGTTTAATACAAAATGATAATGTCAGTACAAAAAACTGTTTTTTATACATCTTTTATAGTGCTATATAAATGTTTTTATTAAGTTTTTAATATTTGTATTTAACTTTATCTTAAATTAGGACAAAATACTTTTCTTATGGGTTTTATGAAAATGCAATTAAATAAATTTGATTATATTTATTTAGTGTTGTGAGTGTAATTCAGCAGCAATTGCATTGGTTTTTGTAAAACAGTCACACAACCAACCATAAACTCCACTATGAATAATAATCATAATGATAATGAGATACGAAAGCTTATGCTGTTGTTGTTGTTGTTTGCTTACCAGCCTACTAAAACTTATACAATTAACTTTTTTAATTTGTTGCATTTATAATTGCAAACAGTAACGCCTAAAGAGAATGGACAGGTGTCATACGTAATATTAAGGTTTGCCTTGATGTGTAATAAGAACAAAAATTGAAAAAAATTTACTTATTTACCCAATTCACAAGGTCTCTGTAAAAATTGTGTAACTATTAAGACAGTCGTCTGGTTAATTTACTTGTGAATTGAAAATTTTATTTTATTTTACTATTGTTGTATGTCAAAAAAATATTCATTTCATAAAAATATAAAAATTCATTTAAATTTTTTTTAAAACTTGGTTTGCGTTAAATATTTTGCACATAAACCGGCTTTCAACACGTTCAAGCAAAAAAAAAGCAAACAGTCATTCAGGTACTATTATTCACTGTATAGTGGTTAGCCGTGATTACCACTTTGCTTCGCCGGCTTGATATGTTTATCCATAATGTATGAGATAGAGTTGAGCTGAACTAAATTTAAACAAAAAAAGACCGAAGGGAATGCAGTTGGGTAATAAATTCAATCTATATTAAACAAACAAATGTACACATGTAGAGACTATTTAAAAACACACATTGCCACAGTCATTGCACTCACGATTCAGTAATTAATTGACTTACAATTCCCAAAAAAATTAACATATAACCACCGATACCTTAATATTTACAGATAAATGTAATATTGGTGATAGTTTAAAAAATGTGGGCTGGTTAAAGGTAAAGAAAATATTGATTAGTGGTAGTACTTTGCAAATAACACTAACAGTCACTGCGTGTTTCGCTCTCTCTAACGTAGCGGCCAGACGTTCAATTTTTGCTTTCAAGCTGCAATAGACTCAACCATTTTTATCAATACACTCAAACTTTTCGAGCTTGAAAGCAACTTGATCATCAATTTTTCGATTAAAGTCGCCTTTTAACTTGTTGTCATTTTACAGATGGTTTACAATATTTTATTTCACACAGCAATATGTTACTACGTCTGTCATATGGTTTTACATACTTAAGTGTTTCATATACATATCTAAGCAATTTTTCACTGAGATATATATAAACTTTGCAGAGGAAAACTTAAAACGTTATACCTATGTAAAATAAATCCCGTGTGAATGCACCCTTACATCAAATTAAATATAATTATGATTTCTATACTTAAGTGCCTTTAAAGCATTAAAAATACAATTTTTATGATTCTTTATACAATCATCATCAAGAATCTGTAGTTTTCTATTTTCAATTAAAATTTTTATGTATTTAAATACAATTTTCCGACCTTAAACTGTCTCAACTTATCTTAAATTAAAATTCCTGAACTTATGTTTTTAAAACTAAAACAAAAATCTACCGAAAATATGAAAAAGTACCTTATGTTTACTAAGTTATCTTTCGACCTCTATCTGAGTCTTATTGACCTCAAACTGATTTAATATTCCTTAATCTATAAACTTACAATCTTAAAAATGGAAGAAAAATTTCAAAAGTAGAAAAAAACTTATTGTCCACTTAGTTCACTATCGACCTCAGTCTTGGTCAATAGTCCATAATTTCAAATATGTGGACTCACAGTCCCAAAAAATGCAAAAAATACCTTAAATGTGGAAAAACTATTTTTTCCACTTTGTCGACTATTGGACCTTAACTGTATAAAAATTTCTTTTACTATATTTTAGTCTCGCAATCCCATATATTAACAAGTAAGAGCGCTATATTCGACGAATCTTATATGATCTTCAAAACGTGAAGGAGTTTTAATCCTAGTTTATTATAATTTTGTATGGCAACCTTCTTAGGTGATGGAGATAGCGGGTAAGTATATTTTAGAAAAATGTTTGTTAGAAAAACTAATGGATATCTGTGATACACTTTATTCCTTTAAGGGCGACTTCAAGGAAGTTTTAGGGGTTTTAATCCTAATTCACTCAAATTTTGTTTGTTCTAAGAAAATATTTGAGAAGGGAAACTAGTGGGAGTCCCTAGTATACTTTGTTTCTCTAAGGCCGACTCTGGGGAGTTATTGGTGTTTTTACATAGTTTTTCTAAATTTTGCTTAGCAACCCCTATAGATGATGGAGATAGGGGGTAAGTATGTTAGGGGGTATGGGATATATATATTTAATTCCTATAAGGGCGAATCCGGTGAAGTTGTAGGTGTTTTTACCCTAATTTTTTCCAATTTTGTATGGCAACCCTGTTAAGAGCTAGAGATAGGGGGTAAGTTCATTCCACAAATATGTTTGGATAAAAAAATGTATTGGAGCGGTCTCACATTTGACCTTTGTAGGAGAACCTTGGAAGCTGTGTGAGCAGTTAAAAAAAATTAAACTTTGCATGGCAACCCTGCTAGGGACTGGAGATAGGGTGTAAGTATGTTGCACCGAAATGTTTGTAAAGAAAAATTAAAAGAAGTCGGTTTTACATTGCACCCGTGTGGGGGCAGTTGTAGAGGTTTTATGTTCAAATTTAGATAAATAAACAGAGGTAGTCGTTGTTGCTAGCTTATATCTCTGTCACTTTTCAGTTGGTTTTGCTGAATATCAAAAACAAAATTTTTACAAGTATACCTAGTGTTTTGATACCACGAACAGGGTCGTTAGAAACTTGATTTCAACAGATCCACGGACAGACGGAAATCGCTGAATCGACTTTCCTATCTTTAAGGTATATTTTTTTTACTTAGCAGACTTTTAACCTCAATCTGGGTCAATATTTTATTTATCGTAATCCCAAAAATGCAAAAAATACCAACATTTTGAAGAATACATTTGGTCAACTGAGAAGACTTTCGGCCACAATCTGCGTCAGTATTCTCTAAATTCCTATTTTTAGACTTAAAAAACTGCAAAAAAGGTTTAAAAATTATGAAAAGAGTACTAAATGTCTACTTAGTTGGCTTTCGCCTTTAATTTTGGTCAATAGTCCTAAATTTTATATATAAACCACTCCACGTTAAACGGCCCAAAATTAAAAAAAAAATTTAATTAGTTTAATTAATTTACGATCGAAAGAAAATAAAAATAATAGAAATATAAATATGTATATCATGTTTTATTTTTATTTATTTCAAAGGAGACTTTAATGATCATAACCTGAAAAATAGGGTATTCTTTTTTTAGCAATTAGTCTACTTAATATTAAACGCTTAAAAACATAACATCCTTGAAGTTTTTAACTAAAATTTTTAATTTTTATTTAAGCAAACATATGAGTAAGATGGTCATAATGTTGGTATCCATATCTATACTTATAATTCAAAAGAATTAGAAAAAAGTTTTGATTACACCGTTTTAAGCAGTATTTGTGTTTTGTAGGAATCTAACGCAAATTTGGATTGTTCCTACATTTTTCAAATAGGGTTAAGAGAATATATAAGTTTGCTACTTCGTTTGTAATTTTCACAATATTTGCTTGCGAACCTATAAAATATAAATATTTTGGATAGGAAAGTCGATTTAGCCACTTCCGTCTATCAGTCGATTAAAATAAAGTTTCCGGAGCTAAGTCTAGTCCTAAGGACCACATTTTGGTGACAAATTGCAATTTTTTAAGACAACATCCATGCATATATCCTTATACATACATCTCCGTTGATATATCCGAAATTGCCACAAGACTTGGCACACATACTTTGAAGAAGGCATTTTACGATGGGAAAAGACTATTTGGAATAGAAGCAGGGGAAGTGTTTTCACAAACTTTGTTAAAGTTTTCATGCGCTACATCTGGAAAACTGTAACAGATATCGTCTTCAAACTTGCCACTGAGTAGCTCGGGAATAATATGCACTTTTGGGAAAAATCTGGTTGGATAGGAGCAAGGGAATCAGTAGCCCATACAAAAAGAGTTCCTTTTCATAAAACTTTTGAGACGCTATAACTCGGAAACTGGTATTTACTTTAAGTTGTAAAAAATGCCTATATTTTGAAAAAAAGCATTTGAGATAAGAGCAGGGGAGCAGTAGCCCTCTTACAAACAAATCATTTTTATGAAGTTTTTGATATGCTATAGCCCGGTAACTATAACAGC
This sequence comes from Melanophora roralis, assembly GCA_963583895.1. NCBI lineage: Eukaryota > Metazoa > Arthropoda > Insecta > Diptera > Rhinophoridae > Melanophora > Melanophora roralis. Next base: position 94,849,854 of record OY757188.1, on the reverse strand, counting down.
TATCGACTTAAAATTTACTACAAATGAGTTGTACAAAAATACCAATATTTTGGAAAAATGCTGTTTGAATAGGAAGAGTTGCCCCTTACAAATGACATCCACCTTAAACATGTTATAAAATAATCTCATTATGATTCCTTGTTTTGAAAAAAAATCTGTTTTGTAGGAGCAGCTTAACCCATACAAACTGGCAAATTTCATCTATTTCAAACCCGTCACAAAGTAATTTTATTTATGCGTTAACGCTTTGAAACAATATGCTGGATTAGATGACTGGATATAAAAAAAACTAATTTAAATGGTTTACAAGATTCGGCACTACCGTATATACTGTTCTCTCTTGATTTTTTTTATTAACAAAATGCTTAATAAAAAAATAAACTGGGTTCACCCGCCTAAAAAAAGCTTGTTGAGATAGCATTGCATTTTTTCAGAACGCTAAAATGTTTTATTGCTCACATTGTCTTAACAACCCAGCATACCATATGCGCTCTAAATTAGCTCATAAAGACTCTTTTGTCGGAACGCTGACGCTCATCAAGAGTTCATAAAATAATCATAAACAGTCATAAAACGCTCAGTTTTGAGTGGCTTTTCCCCCTAAACTGGTCACTCATGAAAGAGCTCTAAATTTTATGCATAAAAGAGTATTTTATGACTCTTTTTTTAAAACACATTTTGAGCTCTTATTCCAGTTTTCGTTTTATTAATTTGCTTTCTTTTAAGCTTTCTCTTTTCATTATTTTAATTATGTATTATTTTTGTATTTATTATAAGATAACTCACAATTTTGTCTTTACGCTTCCAAAAATATTCACTACTAAATCAATTTGTGTAACTTCTTTCTTCTGCTTAGCTGGAATTTACCGTTATCTGTCAGCGTGCAGAAATTACTCATAAAAAGCACATAAAATCTATCGTTTATGAGCTCAGAAATATGCACGCAGGAAACACTCACAGAAGCTCATAAAATCGCTCATATATGAGCTCATAAATAAGAGCGCTCCGATCATGGTATGCTGGGTAATTATTTGTCTCTTATGGCAATAGGGTGACCATAGTTAAATATTTAAAGTATGAATTGTATTGAGAAAGTTTTGGAATTATATATTAAAAATTAAGCTGCTTATGTTAAAGTACAATTTTCATAAATGCGAAATAATTTTGCCATACTACTTAGTTTTGCAAAATCTAATAGATAATAAATGTATATTGACAATATTTTATGTGGGTTAGACCTTTGACATGTTTATTATTTAACTTATTTCTGATTTTGCTTTTATCTTTTTTTCATAACGAAAATAAAGACTCTCAGATATAATTTAAAACAAGCATTGAATGTAATTTAAAAACTGGTTTATTAAACAGTTTTAAGAACTCTTACTGGTCACACTGGCAATGAGACTACAAAACCAATTTTTGTATCCTTACTCTCTTCAATGCTCAGAGAGCAAGCACACGCGTGAGGGCCCTACCAGAACAGTGACAGTCATTTGGTCATTATTTTCTATCATTTTCTTAAGGGCGATGTGAGAAAAATGACCGAAACTTTGTGAAAGTGTGATCTTGACGCTCTCGCACCTTCAGATGTGATAGAAATATTGGTCACATATGACCGAAAAAAATGTTTTAGTGTTAGTTTCGGTCACAAATTTCTTGTAGGGGGGTTTTGCGGATCCCGGGTCTAAGCACATGAGGGTATGTGAATTAAAAATGTTTACGTTTTTCGTATTACTTATATCGTCAGTAACATTTGCAAATGAAGGTTCATACATACATATATAGATTTTAAATTTATGCCAAAAAGTTATAAAGATAAGGGTGCTACGGAAATGAAATGTTTTACCACAGCCGCTTATAATGACAATAAGCTTGAGATATGGGCTTTTTGTACAAAACACATTCAGCACTATAATGTTTTAATTTTAATTAAACTTAAATAAACCACATAAGCCTAAGGTATAAGCCGCAAGCTGATGACAGCAAGCTTAATTATTGGAATTATGTACAAATTACAATTTTTGTTTTAACATTTTAATTAAAAACTTGTGTGTTCCGTTTACATTTTAACTATTAATTTAAAAAAATAAAGTAATAAATTTATGGAACAATAAAAACCTTACAAACAAAGCTCCAGAAATTATTTGTTTGTTGAGTTAATTGAGTTGTTCAATATACGCGCACACGCATACACACATACACACAACATGTAATGCATGCAGTGAGAGACCTGCTATTTTAGAAACATATTAATTTATTAGGTTTTTTTATTAATTTAATTAAATTTTTGTTTAATAGATTAATTTTTGTTTCCTGTTTTTATTTTTTATTATAAAAACATACAGATTTCACCCGTGACAATGCTCCTTTAATGATAGAACATTGCCGTGACCAGGATTCGAACCTGGGTTACTACGGCCACAACGTAGGGTCCTAACCACTAGACGATCACGGCTACGTGAAACCTTAATACGACGTTAATTTTGCTAATACTTTAAGTTATTTTTTTAAAGAAATTTTTACTTAATTTATTAGAAGTTAAGCTTTAAGTATTTGATTATAACCAACTGTTAAAAAATAAAAAAATAGGCTTAAATATGCAAACTCTCCGTCTAATTATAAAATATAAGTAAAATAAAACATTAATAAATAAACCAATAAGAAAGTATATATAAAAAAAATGAATTTTTTAGTTACATTATTGTGACGGTTTAAAAATTGTGGCAGGTACATTTCTATCGTTTAAAGTTTTCTAACTGCAAACTATAAAAGAAATTGTTGTTTTTAATAGTCGCTTGGTTTACTAAGACATGCGTTTTTACTAAGTATTTAGAAGGAAATACCTTTAAATGTTGTATGGGGTTAGGAACTTAAGGGGGTTCAATTTATAAGTATACAACTGCCCGTTGTTGTTTTTGTAGGAAATATTTTATGTTCGTATCTTTAAACACAATTTTACAACTTTTCCCCAACAAAAGGTGTTTGCCTGATTACTAATCTGAAAAACTACCAACATATGTATATTAAATAATAAAAAAAATATTTAAAAAATTTATAAGTAAAATGTATGTAAGTATGTAGGTATATACAATCAAAAATGTATTTTAAAAATCCTTTAAGGTTTTTCAGCTTTAAAAAAATCAGTTGACAATTTCTGGGTTCAAAAATATTAAAGATATTTCTCAAATTTTTGTTAGTGCTATAGAAAGAATTGTATTGAGTTAATGTTGTTTTTTTGTGTAATTGCTTTGATGTATTTTATAATTTGTTTTTAAATACATGTAGTCAAAAAATCTGATAACTTGGGAAGAGAATTATATATCCTGTTTAAGCAATAAATTCTAATTTCTCTTCATAATCAATTGGTTAGAGACTTAGATAAGAAAACTATGCAAAAAAATAGTCTTTGGGTATAAAAAATACTTACCATTGATTTAACAAAGCCCACAAATATGAAAAGAAAAACATGTCTGTTATATTCCACCATGCAACAATTACCTTTAATTTAAATATGTTGTATTTTATATCTGTTAACATATATTTTAACATTTCTTCTTAATAATCTCCCACTATTAAAGCTGCTCCTGACAAAAGCACAGTATCCGCAGTCTCTGTGGTAGCCACCTCTAGTTCACATAGCAATTTTTCACGTTTCTCACTTGTATAAACAGGCAAATTGGTTGTTAACAGAGCAGCTGAATTTGCTTTTGATAAAGTTTTTAAATTTTTTAAACTATTATCTTTTTCTCTAAAAGTTATAATAAATTCCGGAGACTTGCCTTCTTCGGTAGCAATGTCATTCGATGTGATTACTAACTTGCCATAGCTAAAAACTGCACCATTTACCTGTGGTTAAAAGATATAGAAATCAAAATAGATTAGACACAAACCTGGCGGGGTGAATATAATTTTGTAATAGAAGTTATTTAATACAACAGAGTTGTTAATCGCGAAAAAACAGTGCAATCGCAAAAGTAAAAATACATAAAGCAATTTCAATTATTTTATAATTAGAAATATATTTTAAAATTTGTTAATAGTATTCTTTTGATTGAAACACTATACCGCAAGAACAAAAATTGTCACATCATTATTTGAATCCCCACTTCGTAAGTCAACAGTATTCATAATATTATACTGCAAGCCAGTGACCATGTTCTGTAACTTGTGAGAAGTTTTCGCAGCGAGAAAATTTTGCACAGTGTGACTTAGATAATACATAAACTCTCATTATGCAACGTTAAAATTTAAAATAATTAGGTTTATCGTGTTCATCCTGTCTTTTACAAGGCTACTACAAATTTTTCGATGCGAAAATTCTCACTCAAGTTACAGAACACAGGCACAGGTATGGTTTGAGATAAACTCTTGTAGGGGATTATCTTCAAATTTCTAGCTTATATATTTTTTTTCTTATTATTATTTATGTAGAAATTTTACCTTCTTTACGGAAATCAAAATGTTTTCATATAGTATTTATTTGCCAGATATAGAAAAACTTTCTTGTGATTACATTTTGAAAAATATTAGTTGCAGAAATACACAAAACCTAGCTTAATGCCGTAAAGTTGGTGTAGTTCACTTGACTCTCCGATATAATCGTTTTTCTGCATTTTTACTTTAAAAATGTGCAAATAATCCTGGTTCCCCGGTTAAAAATAATTACTATCAAACAGATATTCAGTTTTCTTTTATCTTCCTACCATATAAAAAAAAAAATACACACGAACAGTTTATTAAAAATTTAACATATTATTTTATAGTGACTTTCTCTCTTAGGGATAAAGTGCCTAGGAAGTTTGGTATCTGTGGTAAATGACGGAAACAGCACAACAACTACACTGTAGTTACTACAGTAAAAAATTGTCAATTTACTAAAAAATTCGCAACTTGCTAAGCACTTTATCACCACATATGCATATATGTATGTACAAAAAAGATATAGCTAAAAACCAACAAAAATTATTAAACATTAAAAAATATAGTTTAACCCCAATATTCATAAAAATTAAAATTGTTAAATAAGCCCTTATTAAGCCTACTTTAATTATTATAAATACGCACTCACTATTATAATTATGTAGTTACAAAAAACACAAATATTCAAACTTTGGAAAAAAAAACATTCCTATACTTTATAGAATAAATATAAACAAAATTTTATTAAAATCCATTTAAAAGTGAAAAACCGTTGATACTGCTGATACTAACTAATTATTTTGATCAGTCCTATATCTAACGGAGTATCTAAAATAAATGAATAAACAAAGCCTTATAACTTAAAAAAATTTAAGCAAACAGCTGTCGAACTGCCTTCAAATTCAGCAAATAAATCTCTTATTCTGTTTTCAATTTCATATTAATTTTATTTTAAGATGTGCAACCAATACAATTACCTTTTGCTAGTAATATAAGTTTTTAAGACTCAAGGGTTAAAACAAATGCAACTCTGCAGAATTAGCGCACCTTCGGCTCTTCTATTACAACTCTGAATGCAGACGTAATCTATTACATTAAATGTCAAATGTGGTACCGTGATGTCAATCAAAAACAAAAACTTTTATACAAATGCAAATAAATTAAATTATTTTATATAAACAAGAAGAAAAAAGGAAAATCTAATAGGTATTGTGAAGAAAAAAATTTTCAACAGAAGCCGGCTAAATAGTGTATGGCTAAAATGGGAAAGGTATGTTTAAAAATGGTGTAATAGTAGAATCCTATTAAAGGAAAACTTCGTCAGCATAATAACTAAAATGCTTTATACTACGTTTCCATCTACGTGATTTGCGCCAAATCATTTAATTTGCTCAAATTAAGTAATTTGCTACATGATTTCCCATATATTTTTCATATGAGCAAATCATCTCAAATGACTTGATTTGCTCAAGATTATTTCGAAATTTGTCTATGCAACACTGCGCGGAGGCTATTTTTACAAATGCAACTTTGGGGAATCCATTATTGGTGAGTAGCAAATGCGAAAAAATGACAGCTGATTGCAAGGAGCATGCATCAGGTGGGAGCAGTTCTACAAAAATAACTTAATTTGTCATAAGAATGTCAAGACAGATAACAAAAACTCACAAAATCTTTTTCCTTCTTTTAAGCTTTTTTTAGAAAACTACAGTTGTTGTTTGTAAAAAAGAATCAAATACATAAACATAAACAAAATTTGATATTTTAATATCGAAACACCGGTTTCAGCTGAATAACCGAGGCCACCTGATATATGTGTCAGATTGAATTCGAACATAAAATTACTTACAACGTAATGGAAACACTTCGAAATGATTTCCTCAAAATTACTTAATTTGCTTATAATGGAAACGTACTATTAAATACTACAGTTTTATAAGCAGTGTGGCCATATTAGCTTTTTTAGAGCTAAATTTAGCTTTATTTTTCTTCATTTAGTCCGAAATATTTACATTTAGCCTTTAGCATTTTTTTTGGCTTTTTTCAAAATTGAATTTAGCTTTTTTTACTAATTTTTGGAGCTAGAAAAAGGTTAAAAATTTGTCGTTTTAATTTTTTTTGGTATATATCTCAATTATACTGAAAGGTATCAAGCTCCAAATTTTCTTCGAATCTACAACATTACAGTTTCCAAACCATTGTTTTGTTTAATAATTTACTTCTTAGCGACATTTATAAAACGTGAAACAGCACAAAACTTCAATAAAACAAAGATATAAAGAAGGTATGGTATTACAAAAAAAAACGTAAGAATTTGTTTTTCCAAAACAAATACTTTTAAATGCGGCAATTTAAAAAAAATCCAAATGCGACACAAAAATTTTTTCCGTTTTTTGGTTATATTGTAAAAACACTTATGTCTTTCGTTGAAACAAATTATTATATTAATATTTTTATTTAATAAGAATTTTAAAGTATATTTTTGTCAAAAAATCAAATCAAACAGGAGCGAAATAATTTTTAAAGAAAAAAGCAGGCACCATTTTGATAGTATTAAACTATATTTGCTGAAAATCATGTTCTTTGTAAATTTTGTTTATTTAGCAGAACGGTCATTTTTTTAATTTGAATAAAAACGGATAATAACGATAATTATTATATTTTTTATTTTTTGATTTTAATTTCTTCATTTTTACAGTCACTGGTTTTAAATACTTATTGAGGCACACATGTACAAAAAAATACTTTTAAAAATGCTTTCTTACAATGTAACTTTTTACATAAAACATTACCTTTTTTTCTTTTCTTAAACGAAATTTACATCAAAGCATTTTTCATGATATATGTATGTACTTATGTAACTTGAATGAAAATTTTCGATTTTTAACGAACTGTGTAGAAAAGTAGTCTCTTTATACTCTGAACGAATTGTGTGTGAGTAATTTATATTTAAAACCAATTTTCGTTTTTTGTTTTTTTTTTTTTAATATACATATGTATGTATATCTTACAAATTAGTTTTTTTTTTACCAAAACAGGCAGCAAATTAACCTGCTTCTAAAAATTTTTTAAAAACCTCTTGTATATGCATGTGTATTATGAACACATATTGTTTTTCTTCTTACTTAAGGAATGGATCTACCAAGTTTTTGTAAATAAAATCAAAATTTTTAAAACAAATTTTCTTTTTAAATATTTTTAGCACACAAACGTTTCGTTCATATTATGAGAAATATCTAAATAACGAAGAAATTTTTTAAAAAAGAATTAAAAAATTTAGCTTTACTTTTTGGCTTTAAGTTTTTGTTTTTAGCTCTTTTTAGCTGTTTTTTAAACGTGATTTAGCTTAAACTTTGCATGAAAATCTGGTCACACTGTTTATAAGAAAAAATATATAAATAATGCAGTCGAATTAAAATATGATTTTAATGAGATTTAAAGCATTTACCTGCAAAGGTTTTATTTTAAGTCCCACTTGATTGGCATTGCTTGCGTTATGTGTATTCCTAAAGTCTAGACTTTTTGACTCCAGTGTTAAATTTTTACATGAAACTTGTTGTTTATTTGAGTTAATGAGTTTTAAAGATGATAATAATGTCTGGCAATTGTATACTGTGCTCAAATCAATTTCTTCAATGAATTCTAAGTGTTGCATTGTACGATAACGAGCTTCGGTGTTGGATGCTCTATGCATAAATGATTTGATATAGGTTAAAGCGGTGTTAGGACCACACCACAGACTTTGCCATTTTAAGGGAACCTTTTAGAAAGTTTTTTCACATATTGTAATTATAATTTAAAGGTATGTATGATTTTTTTTTGCTAAATTTACCTGGTTTGCTGCCAAAGTATTCAAAGTTTGTACGAGTGTTGGGTTCTGTGTATTAATTTGCTGTTCCTTAAGACTGCTGTACACTTCACTTAAGGTATTGTGTATAATTTGATATCCTTCACCAGCCAATTTAAGTTCTGTATGTATAAAAACCAACCAAGGATTAGATGTTTTTTGATCATCAGTTAGCTCCTGTGCCGTTACGTTAATTGAACAGTTCTGTTTAGAAAATCCAAAGAAATTAAAAGAAAATCAAAATTTATCTGCCGGTGATATTAACCTGTATAGAAAAATGTTTCAAACAAAGCTAAAATACAAGAGTTTTTTTTTCTTTCTTTCGTTTTAACAATTCTAAAGGTACATATAACTGCTTTGTAAGTTTTCAAAAGCAATGTTTTAAAGAAAAATTGTACACGAAAACAAATACATAAATAAAATAGGTATAAAATTACCTGTGCCAGTTTCCTCCACAAAGATAAAATTGGCTTTATTTGTTTTTCCAAATTTTGTTGGTTTTCTTCTAAATCACTTACTAAACCAAAGTAGGACACACGTAATTCTCTTAAAATTTCTTGACCGTAATTAATTTCCTTGCTTAAATTGGACTTTTTTGAAAGTTTAAATAACTCCGGTTCATCTTGAGCGGAAAACTTTGATAGAGCATTTAAATAATCTGACCATTGTGTACTACTTGGTATTGTCACTTTACCATCTAAAGGCGCCCAACGCGAACTTAAAGAATCATTATTGAAAAATTCTTGTAAATATTTTCGTAAAACCAACAAATCTTTTAAATTATTTATACGACCACCAAATGCCACATTTTCATTTAATTTTTGCATTATTTTCCAATCAATGCGACCACCTAGCATTACAGTATCTAACCATTTTAGTAATTGCAGAGCTGCTTTGAGATCAGCTTCTCCAAATTCATATTTCTGAGACCAGCCTTGTGGTATGAAACGTCTTCGTTCTTGTAATACAGCTAAGAAAATAAATAATATCACCCTTATTTTCATTAGTTTGGATTCTTTTAAAATGCTACGATCTTGTTCCATTGCAGCATAATTTTGTATCATTCTTTTGACTTTTTGTTTGATGCTAGTCGGATATTCGTAAAGCACTTTAACAAATTTAAATATTACCGCCTCGCTAAAGCCCTGAGTAGATTCACACATCAACCATAAACGAAAATCTTCATGTTTTTTCATTTCACCAAATTCTCTTTCCAGTTCAAGCAGCCAGTATGGTACTAAATGTACATTTTTAACACATATCCACTTGCCCGATACAGCTGAGTGTTTAATGACTTCCAGAACTTGTTTCTCCATACCTTTTCCTATAGAAATTTCTTGGTATTTATCATTACCTTTTGTGCGAACCGCGACACTAAATATTTCGGAGGCCGGGTCAGTTTCGGTTTGTGCAATCATTAGGATTGGCTTTTCGGCCGAACTTTCTTCGACCAATTGTTCAATAGACGGTTGCTGTATTGATTCTATGGAAATGCCCAACATTTCTTCCGCTGTTAATTTCATGTACAAAGTAACTAAGTCAGGTCTTATAATGAGGGACATTAAAAGTTTTTCAAAGTTTGAAATGCTAGTTACTAAAGCAAAAAAATTTTATTTTTATTTATTGCGAAAATATTATTAAATTGTTTGGTCTCACCTGGCATTTCAGAAGTTTTCCCTTCTTTGAAATCTTTCCATATGGTAGAGTTATGAAGTTGGAGTTTTTCCTCCATATCGGGTCTCTGTTTAAATAATATTTGTAGTTTTAAAGCCGCCTCTTTACCAAAAGATTCCACAAATTGTGTTTTACAAAACCCTGCACTACTAATTGAGCTACCTTCAGCGCCGGACATAAAATTCGTAACAAACAATTCCCAATCGGTATCTTTAATTCGATTTTTGTAGGCCGTACGGCAAACATATAAAGCCAATGACAAGTGCCTGTCTTTGGATATGGATCTAGCTAAATATTGGAAAGTTTCTCTTACTAATTGACTATAAAATTTGAGTTCTGCTTGGGCCGTTGAATTGGCACCGCCAATATTATGAAATTTTAAAACATTTAAAAACAAGTTTATAAACACCAGAGAGGATAACTCATAACAACTGGTGAGATTTATGTAAAACAATGAAGCCTTAGAGCACAAATCTTTTAAATTAGTATAGTCTGCCATTAAAGTATCCTTGATTTGAGAACTTTCTTTAAGAGATTTGTCTATAAAACTGCTGCTTTCCTTGACTTCATTTAAAGTTTTTAATAGCTTTTCATTCTTTAATATATCACCTTGAGCCAATGATAATTCTTCTAACAGTTTATCTTCCAGCTCCAGACGCTGTTTAAGTAAAACACCTTCATGTTTTAAGAGCTCTACACGTTTTTGCTCTAATTCAGGATTTTTTATTATTATGGCCTTGGACATTAGTTGATCACTAAGGCCAGTCGCAGTCACCGTAAAAGATATACAAGTAATATAAGCCAATGTCTCAGCCTCTATGCTTAGTTTGGGTGTTTTAGTAACCAAAACCAGCTGGAAACTGTCATGCAAATCCACCATTTTAGAACCCACTTGTATTTGTCTTTTACTAAACTTCATAAAAACTTTATTCGTAATCAATTGCAATAAAGGTGGCCTTAATTCTTGACAATCTTCGACTATAATTATTTTTCCAAATCTTACAGCCAGTTCCAGTGAATAGGAAAGCTTAAGGTTGTTTTGTGATAGTATCTCAAATGAGGTTTCTTTGGAGCATAAGTATTCTTTTAGCCAATTTAAAGCTGTTGATGTAGGATCTAAAAGTAAAGGAGTGGGATAGGAGCCGTATGGTAATTCCAACATTTGCCTTAATACAGCGGCATTTTCTATGATCTGGGCATCTCTAGCCAAACCCATGCTTTCCCAAATAATTTGCTCTTGTTCGCTAAGTAAACTTTTGTGTAGGTTGAAACTTTCTTTTAGTTGTAGCTCGGTAGTAAGTTTCGCAAAAGAAGAGCTGAAATAAAATAGAAAAATGGAAAGTGTTTTTTTAGTTGGAGGTGTGCAAGTCTGCTAGTATGGAGTTTGTGGATTTGATTCCCGGCAAAGACTTTTTTCATTTATTTTTATATTTTTAACCTTTTTCAATACGCCAACTTTATTTTGATTTATATACTCTTCCCCTAGTCAGGGTTGGATTCGAGCAAACCAAATTGTAGCCCCCATAAAAAAAATCTTTAAAACGATTTAACTTGGAAACTATGACAGCTGTAAGCTTCAAATCAGCTATATAGTAATTGTTGTTGTTGTTGTAACAGTTCCACTGTTGACGGTTGTTTTTTCCTGAGGAAAAAAAACCTCCGTCTGATACAGCTGTCGCTGAGTTGACAATCTTTGGCCGAGTGATACTCAGGTCGTTTCGATAGTAATTGTAGTACAGGTAAGTGAAAGCCCCCATACAATCGAACCATTTTTATGAAGTATTTGATCCGCTATATCTCGACAACTATGGCAGCTATCGATTTAAAACACACTATTAGGCAATTCTTTACCAACTCCAGTTGTATTTCAGAACATTCTTAGTGTATTTCAGAAACTTCTAATTTAATTTAAGAAATTCCTGATTAAGTTTCATAACTTTCAAATTCCATTTCTAAACTTTCTAATTCAATTTCAAAACTTTTTTATTCAATTTTAAAAATTCCTAATTTAATTTTCGAATATTCTAATTTATATTCACAAGTTTCTAATTCAATTTCAGAAATTTCCATATTAATTTTAGAAATTTCTGATTCAACTTCAGAATTTTTCATTCGGATTTTAAAACTTTCTGATTGTATTTCAAAATTTTTAATTTAAATACAATTAAAAAGTTCTGAAATACAATTCCTGAAACTGAATTAAAAGTTTCTAAAATTGAATAAGAAGTACTGTCCAGCCTGGATTAAAGAAGCCTGGAGGTCCCGCTATCAGACTTGTCCATCCAGTTTTGGCCCACTTTGTTTATTACCCGAATCCCTATAAATCCATTAAAGAAACCCATTGGTGGCCCTACCGGCTCACAATCCAGCCTAATATACCTGGCCTAACCTCTCTTCGCCAATTTATTAGCAGTCTTATCAGCAGCAACGTCACAGTTCATCACGTCCTTCCCAATCAAGTCCTTCCCAATCAAGTCCACGGCCCTCGTCACCGCGAGAATCAGGGTAAAATTTCTTAAATGTTAATCTTACCTTCTTTCCTGCAGTGACATGTGCGAATAGTAATTTAAAGCCAAAGCCTTTAACAATGATTTGGTATCCAAGGATTTAAATGTTGTTTTATATTCATCCACTTGCATGCTCCATGTTTGATACTCTGAACTCAATTGTTCTACCAAAACTTCAGCGGCTATCAAAGTGTTGCGGGCTTCTTCCAATTTTAATTCCAAAACTGCCGCCTCTTGGGTGTAGGCATTTAATTTCCCCGACAACTGTTTAACACGATTGTCTACATCATCTAAACCGGTCTTTAAAGATTGCATTTCATCTTCCGCCACATTTAAATTATTTTGTAATTCCTTTTGTTCCCTTTCCAAGGGCTTAATACTCTGTACAACTTTAGAATATCTTACACTGGCCTTTACCCAAGCTGCCAAAGGCGCCGCAGCTACTGAAGCTCTTTTGGCATTTTTCATTTCAAAAGAATCTGCCTTATTGTTCAATAACTTTTCTACAGCCTCACAATTTTCTGGACTTATGCGAGCGGGATCTAAGGATCGTATATCTTCCTTAACGCCTCTCTTGGCTAAAAATGTTTTCATGCTATTCCACGAAGTGTCTCGTATGCCCATTAATCGCAAGACGCCCTCCAATATATCCCTTATTGTTTCGGGAGGAGCTCTTAACGATCTTATTTCAGATAAAGCTTCCGTTTTAATTTGACCAACTGCTGCCGAAGCCTCAGCTAAAATGGGTTCTACTTCAGCCAATTCGTCCTGAATTTCCTTTTGTCTTTCTTTAAGTTTTTCACTGCTTATTTCAGTTTTCTTTTTCAGTTCCAACATGCTGGATTTTTGTTCGTTGGCATTTCTCATGGTTGAAGAAATCATTTCTAAAGCTTCATTGGCCAATTGGCGCTTTTCGGCCAAAGCCACCTCTTGTTGAGAAGCATTTGACTTTAAAGTATCAACCACTGCATGGGCAGAGGCCAGTTTGTCCACACCGTGCTTTATAGAGAAAGGATTATATAAAAATTTTATTAAATGGTTTTTTTTTCCTGCTCTTAATTTAATCGATTGTCAATCTTACCTGTAACTTGTCCAATCTTTTATTAATATCTTTAGACATATTACAATAGATATAATAATATGATTTAATTAGTTGGTAAAACCTTAAAGGTGCCTGATGTTGTAGTAAATAATCCAAAATCTCCGAAAAGTAACTTGAAACAGGAATTTTTTCCTTTAACGAAGACTGACCAGGAAATTCACCTAAAACTTCTACATATTTCTTAGGCAACATGTTAAACGTCTCTATGGAGCTGCCTCTTAAATATAACATCTCCATATTTCTATATAATGCTGGATACTTGGAAAAATATTCCTCAATGTTGTTATTCATAGGATCTAAACAAATAATCAAATGAAGATTTTCCTGGGCTCCTAAGAAACAAACAAACAAATACAAAACAATTGATTAAGTTAATAAATTGAACAGTTTTATTAATTCTCTTTTATACTTTTCATAAAATATGATCCTATTGTATCCTGATAACCCTCTAACTGTGCGGCATGCTTAAGGGAACTGGCTATTGACTCTAAATCATCACCAAATAAATCCAATATTTCACTTCCTTCCAAAATTGCTTCAATGGGTTTCATTATGTCCGGTACATGCGAGAGCCAGCAATGTTCTATTATCAAACAGGTGCATTGATTTTCTACAGCAGCAATTTGCATGGCCTTAACAATGTGACCAAAGAATAAGGCATAACAAAAGCAAGAAAAAAAAACAAAGCATTTCAATAAAATTTGTTATCAGGCTCAAGGCTTTGCAAAAAAAGACAACTAAACATTTGCTTTACTTGTTGCAAGAATTCGCAAATGCTATTTACCATTTTCAGATCATTGTAAAAATCTATTAGACCATAATTGCAACCACCCTCTAGCAATTGGATTTTAGCCTGTTGCATGGTAGCTGCTGCATAAATACAATCCATTTGTCTTTCGCCTGCTGCTCCTACCATTAGAATGTGTGTGTTATTGCGTGCCAATAAACGTGCAACTTTTGCTGTTTGTTCTAGTAATTCCTTTGTTACCGGAGCATCAATGATAAAACTTTCCGAGTCTTTTGTGTTTTTGTAGGTAAAAAGAAAACGAGAAAAAAACATGAATTAGCAATTTATGGTTTGATTGTTTGTTTATTTGCTAGATTCTTTCTTTATTTGTTTGTTCAAACTTTTCATGGTAGCGATTTACTCTTTTACTTACTGCAAATAGTAATTTGTTTTTGAACTTCCTCTAGCCAATTATCATGCTGTAAGGTTTGTAATTCAGCATTGTGTTTGGTAGTTTTGGGAACAAAATAAATTTTCTAAAAAAAATTTAAAAAAAACAGAAAAAATATTTTTGAAGTGAAATTATCTTGAAAACATTTCTAAATATTTGGAGATAAAATAAGTTGAAATAAGTAACAAGTCCTATTTAAGGGCGTCCCTAAACGAAAATAGATTTATATTTGCTTGATTTAAATTAGCGCATTGCTATAGTCATGTGTTTTTATATGATATATGACTCTGAAAGCACTTGTATAGGTTAGGTAAAACACGCAGCCGTTAAAGAAAAGGATACAGCTCAATTTGGGATCCGCTAACTTGGTCCAAGAAAGAAGGGAACATGAAGGGTAAAGAAGGATTAGAAAGAAAAAGTATAATGAAGCAGACAAATCAGAGTCTCTGGCGGGAATCAAACCCGCGATTTCCTGAATAGTAGACTTGGCACTTACCCCCTGGTCGACCAGGGCAGTCCGTGCATTAGCTGCTGCCTGTTGACCGCCAAACGCGTGTTACCTACTGCCAAGCCATCCTCAATCTCAAGACCGAAGTGGACGATTTTTCGACGAAAATTATAATGAGGGATGAGGCACATTTCCAGCGCAGCGGGTAAGTGAACAATAAAAAATATTGCTTCCGAGGCACCAAAAATCCACTTGTGATGCACAAGGAGCCATTACACCTGCTCAAAGTGACTGTAGGATGCGCTATTCACGCTGAAAGAGTCATCGGGCAATTTTTTTCGAGGACGCAGCTGGTTAAACGTCAACAGTGAACGGTGCGAGCTATTGGGCCATGTTAGCCGAGTTTTTTCTGCTGAAGTTAAACGAATTAGGACTGGAGAACATGTGGTTCCAACAGGACGAAGCAATGGCGCACACTACGCGACGAACAACCGATATTCTCAAGGCGACGTTCCCGGGTCGCCTCACCCTCGTTTTGGCGATTTACATTGGCCTCAAGATCGCCCGATTTAACCGTTTCACACTTTTTTGTGGGGTTTTTTTAAAGTTCCGTGTTTACGTGCACAAGGCCGAGACCCTAAAAGCCCTCAAGGGCAACACTCGACACGAGTGCGAGAATCTGTCGCTTGAAGTTTTCGCCGAAGTAATGAAAAATGCCATAAAACGAGCCCATAAAGCAGTCAGCTGTGACGGCGCCCGTTCGGGCGATATCATCAACAGAATCGAAGTTTTACATTTAGAAATAAAATGAGAGCCAAACAACATCGGATGACTTCTTTTGGCCCACTTTGTACATATGACTACAAGTCTATCCTTGAAGATTGGAGCTAAGAGGCAGAGTATGATCGGCACACATAAATAACCGCGATCTAATGATAGTGCAAATATGGCCGATTTAAACGCCCTTAAATTCCGATGTTGTTGTTTGACACATAAACCATGCTGCATCGTCTGCATTAATGGATGTTATAAATGTTGAGGAGACAGATACTTTTGATGTTCTGAGCATGAAAATCTAGTGCGATTATCGTTTATATGGTCTTTTGTCGAAAAAAACATCAAAGTGTCTTGGTTTCTTAAAACGAAGTAGAAAATACTTTACACCATCTTTACGCCTCTATCCGATCGAAAATGGAATACAACTTTCATATATGGGCTGTTGGGCTATCTTCTCGTATCGATTTACTTGAGCACCGTCGTCATGTGTGTAATTTGCTAAAGAGGAATCAAGGAACTTGTTGTGAAATCCAGAATTTTGTGCGTAATAGATGTTTTTCAAGAAGAGCACACCTATTTAAAGTCGACTGGCCAGTAAATCACACCCCGAATTATAGGAAAAATATGTTCTTTCGCACAGTTTGTATAGAAAATTAATTTCCTAAAGATGTCTTTTCCTTGACTGGTAATATCAGGAAATTGAAATCAAATGTCAACAAACCCTACTCTCCGTATCTTCCTTCTCATTACCTGTTTTCATAATACAAGAAGAAACCTCATAAATGTGGAAAGAGTCAAACAAATTAAAATATAATTGCAAAGTGTATCCTATGTAATATATTGAATTATAACATTTATTTTAAGTTTAAAAATACATGTAGGAAAGTTAATCCTTTTTAGTTTTAGTATTTATATACGACACTGTGCCAATGCCGCATCATATTCAATGCAGTTTTCGTATTTAACAACGGTTAAGTGCTTTCAACGCTTTAAAAATAAAGAAATATTTACAAGAAATCTTTATGTTACATAAGTAATGTATATCTCTGTGTTTAACAACTTACATCTTTACTGCCAATTTTACGCAATGAGTGTCTTAATATTACTTCAAATTTCTCAGCATCATCTTCGCATGCTAAACGATCCTTAAACATAGACACCAGTTCACAATATAAAGCCTTTGATGCAGCAATTCACCATCATTAAGCAAAAAATTAATAAAAAAAAAATTCGTTGATAACAGAAATTACGTAGAACGAGAAAAAAAAATTTAATTAATTTTTCTTCTTGCTGTTTTATATTTAAATAAAATATCCTTAACAGAATGTTTAAATAAATGAAAGAAAAAACCTGCATAAAATTAAATGGAACAAAACAGCAGAAAAGCTTACCTCATTGAATGAATTTTCTGGATAATATTTAAGATTTGCCAATGTTTTCATTATAAATTTCGGTGAAAATTGATAGTGAGCATTGCAACCAGTAGAAGCAGCAGCTGCTCTACTGCCGTTCGCACTACCAACACGTTTGCGAGTCATACTAAAGGCAACTTGAAACTTAAAAGGAGGGAAAAGTAATAATAAAAAAGTAATGATAAAATAAAATACTTTTTACAGCGATATTTATATTTATTTAAGTTGAGTAGTATGTGTTTGTTTAAATATAAATGCCAACAAAATAAAATGTATATCTCAATGGCAATATGTACTAACCTTTGCATAGAATTCCATTAAACCTTCAGATATAGATTGTACATTCTGTAAACTTATACCCTTAAAATGAGCAGAGTCGTTGCTGTTACCACCACTTTGTAAATGGTATGGGTTGCCTAAAAGCAAATGTTCGAGATGACGTTGTATAACGGCCAACATATCCTGTTGGGTGGGATAACCAACGTGCAGCAAGTGATTTATGGCCAAATAGCGCGGTGCAATTTTAACCAAACTTGCATTAGCTGTTGCAGCTGTTGTTGCTTGTGTTGTAGACTGTGAAATGGAACCACATATTTGTAAACCACTTACATTTATCCATTCTAACTTGCTAGAGTTGTTGTTGTTACTGGAGTTATTGCTTTTACTTCGGTTATTGTTATTGCTTGCACTGCCACTACTTGTACTATTCTTAACCACATTTAGGCCAGAACTTGAGCTGTTATCGCTATAAAAGCCTTGTCGTTGCACAAGTTGCAATAATAATTCAACAATTTCACTACAACCCCAAGCATCCAAATAGCACAAATCCAAATTTTTCAAATACATTACCAAACGTGTCTGTTTCGCTTTATATTCCCTTCCACGCATTCCACTTACAGTCATACAGTTCTATATGGTAAAGATAAACATAAAATATGTTCAAAACAAATACACAAACACACTCGCGCTTTAATGCAAATATAAAATGGATAAAAACGGGGACAATTAAAAGTGGTTAAAAATAGAGGTCTGCAGCGGATAAGTTTTGAAATTAGTTTTGAAATTTGACGCAAAAGATATTCGGCATGTTCCTAAATGCATCACTGCGCTGCATCATGACCTTTAGGGTAGAACAAATCATATTTGAGTACACCGATTTACCTTAAAAATGTTTTTTTATTTAAAAATTGCTTTAACTTTTTTAAAAGTAAAAGTTTGCACTCGTGATGCAGTGCAGTGATGCATTTACGAACAGAGAGTACAAGAGATGACCGTAGTCAGTTACAAATAATTATGAATTTGGTACACAAGAAATACCTAAAAAAGTGAACGTAAATAAAAAATACTACAAGTTAAAATTTTAACAAGTTCTTGTGCCAATACTCGTTGACACAATATGTATTTTTTTTTGTGGCAGGTTTTTTGTTTGTGTTTGTTCCTGCGAGAACGAATATAGCCGTAGTTGATATCTACATACTTTCATCATCAACTTACGGCAAAAAGAAAAAAGAGAACAATAAATCTCAAATAAAAAACTGTCAAGTTACAGCGAATACATACATGAAGATAATGACATTGATAAAAAAAATAAATTTTATTTTAGAAGCATTACAAATAAGAGTTCATCCTTTAAAATACTCAAGAATACAACATGTTCAAGTATATTCATGCAGCTGCCTAGATAAAAGCTTTTTTGATTCTTACAAAACTAATAAATATTTCGTTTAAATTTGTCTAGAGGAGAAACGTTTGTTTCATTTAAGAGAATTTACAAATTAATTGCTGAACTAAACTTCTAAAAAATAAAATTTAATTAATCTTTGTGCTTAAAATAAATTTTTTTATTGTATGTATTTCTTAAGTACAAGGTGGGCCAAAAGAAGTCATCCGATGCTGTTTGGCTCTTATTTTCTTCTAAATGACAAACTTTGATTCTGTTTTTTGATTAGGTTTATTTAAAACCTTTAGAATTTTATTGGTCAAGTCGAAAAGACGATATCAGCCAAATCGGCGCTGTCACAATTGATTGCTATACGGGCTCGTTTTATGGCATTTTTTATCACTTCGGCAAGAACTTCGGGCTACTTAAAAAAACCCCTCGCAAAAAAATTCTGGAACGGTTAGATCGGACGATCTTGCGTGTTAATCGCCAAAACGAGAGATGAGGCGACCCGGGAACACCTCTTTTAGAATATCGGTTATGGCTCGCGCAGTGTGTGCCGTTGCTCCGTCCTGTTGAAACCACATGTCCCTCAGTCCTAATTTGTTCAATTGCAGCATAAAAAACTCGGCTAACATAGCCCCATTGTGCGCATTGTCCACTATTGTCGTTTGGTCAGCGACGTCCTCGAAAAAATGGCCCGATGACTCATCCAGCGTGAACAGCGCCACCTGCAGTCACTTTGAGCGGATGTAGTGGCTCCTCGTGCATCACTCGTGGATTTTACGGTGCCATAGAAGCGATAGTTTTGCTTGTTCACGTACCCGCTGAGGTGGAAATGAGCCTCTTCGCTTATTATGACTTTGGTTGAAAAATCGTCCACTTCGGCCTCTAAATTGAGGATTGCTTGGGCGTAGGTTACACGCGGTTGGCGGTCGACAGGCAGCAGCTGATGCAGGGACTGCACTTTGTACGGAAACATGCGCAGAATCATCTTTATTTTTAATTTTTTTAAATATTTAATTAACCAAAATTAAAATAACTATAAGAAAATCTCTTGTCGTTTGTTTTTTTCATCAAGTGTAAAGGAACAGCGTAATGATTAAAATACTGACTGATTCATTATCGTACTGGCCAAATACGTAAAGCTAGGGACATGAAGTGTGGACTGCGGGTACCTCTCCTGAAGTAAACGTTTTTGGCACTTCTTTTTTAAATTATTTTTCCAAAAAATTGAAAAAAAAGTAAACGTTTAATATTGTTTAGTTTTAAGGTACCTTTATCAATTAAAAACCCCATAAACATAGAAACATAATTCAAACTGCGTTCGGGATAAAAAATGGTACAGAATGAAAGACTATTGTCCTAGATTGAGTTTAAAATAAATAAAATGCACACTTTCACATTTAAGGTACTTTTTTAGGTACTTTACGTGACCTGACGTCTTTGGACTATTAGCTAAAAAGCTTAAAGTATTTTCTTTTTCTATAAACTTCAATAAAACGAAATTGATACATTAAAACCCCTTAAAAACATTAGTGAAACACAGTGTTATTATTAAAAAAAATGACCAATTCTCAAAACAAAATTAAGATAATAAAATAAACCTTTTTTACCTGTTTTAAACAATGAATTATATAAGCTGGCGTTAGCTGTGTTGAACAATTAATTGTAATTAATTCATAGCCCGACATGTCCTGCACAGCTTGTTGTATGAGTAATGTCTTGGCTGCACCAGCAGGACCGACAATTAGAAAAGGCGTATTGCAGGGAGCTTCTAGAAAACATTTCAATTGTTGCAAATACATTTTAATAGAAGCTGTTTCAATTAGTTTTCCTCCGCCAACTTCACCACCGGCACCACCAACATTATCCGTTTCATAAACATCCAAACAGTTCTTACTTTTGTTATAAAACATCAATTCTGAGTGATTTGGATTGGCCACATGAAGGCCAACCTTATCAAACAACCAATTTGCAAATTCATTATGACGTTCGAGTGGCACAAACTCAAATGCTGCATGACAGGCAGCCACCGTGAATTCTTCACGATTTTCTATGTTAAAATTTCTAGTTTGTTCTCCATGAAGTTTTAATAGTAAAGCACGTAACATGCGGGTACGTGTTAAACAGGGAATAAAACTAAATAAAAAACAAAAACAAATTTGTATTTATATAAAATTGAATTGTTATTTTCAAAATGTTCTTACTGTAAATATTCCTTTTCTAACCATTCCATTGCTGGTTCATAGATTTCTTCTATATAACCTTGTATTAAATCGCCAAACTCAAATTTACTTAATTGAAATTCAAGTATACGTTTTATTGGATAATCTTCATGGCTAGTGTAATAATGTTAAAGTTAATTTATCTTTTATAATTTTAATATTGTGTTTTTTTATTTATACTAAATATGTATTTACTTACTTCATATTAACTATACCCATACGCGATATTGTTGCTGGCGAGGCATTACGTACATCATCCGTTTCAAATATAAAATTCACATTATTACCGAATTGTATGCGCCAACCAGATGGTAATGTTAGTAATCTGTCGGAAATAAATTAAGCAAACATTGTAATTAAAATTTGTGGTTACAATAAAACGTTTTACTGGATAAAAAAAGAATTTATTTAAGGAATTACTGCTAGTGTTTAGGCAGTTAAATTCAAAGCTAGAACAAATTGATTCGAATGTCCTTTGGGTATAATTACCAGGGCAATCAAAAATATGGTCTTAAGAAAGGGTTTTATCCCCATAACATATGCGGTTAAAAGGTAAAAATATGTTTTAACAAATTAAAAACATTTGCCTTAAAGAGAGGAATAATTGGAATTTCAAAAAACGCTTTTAAAGCGGGGTTTAAAAGAAAAATATGCCAAAATATGATGTTATATGCAAAATGTGCAAAAATATGCCCCAACAAATTAATGCCAAAATTTTGCAAAGTTTTGAAACGGATGCATAACAACATTATAGGTTAATGCAACGCACAGGGAAAAATATGATTTACATATCACTTTTTGTGAAATCCCAAAAAACACAAAAAAACTTTCGACGAATATTTTCCTTTAATGCCACAAGAGATTGGGGATTGTAATTATAAACCTTGACTTTGAGGTAGCCCCATAAAAAAATCCACGAGGGTTAGATCGGGCGACCTCGGTGGCTATGGGATTTCCTCAAAGCGACTGATAAATTTTGGGGGAAATTTTCCCGAAGCACATTCATCAAAGTTCTGGTTGTGTGTGCAGTCTCCTGCTAAAACCACGTGTGTGAAGAGTACACACAGGTTTGCCAAAAAGAATTCCGAAATCATGCGTGGTAAATTTTTACCGTTGAAATTCGCAGCCTGGCTTCGAGAATTTTCGAAAAAAAATGGTCCAATTACCTTATGCGTGGATAAAGCACACCAAACGGTTACTTGAAACCAGTAACTGCAGTTTTGCTTTTTGACGTGGCCGTTTAAGTGAAAATAAGCCTCTCTTCGTTCCAAAAAATTGGATTTACAGTGCGAAAACGCTCCAACATCGTTTTACAAAAATGTTTGCGTAAATCAAAGTTTCTTTCTTTTACAACTAATCGCTCTTGGAAGTCCCAGTAAGGCTGCTCTTTTTCGTATTGAAAGTCGCAGACTTCCACGTAAACTGCTTTCAACCAGTTCAATGTTTTCGGGAATCCTTGAAGATCAAATGGGCCCTGGCCATGGGACATTCATAGCCGAAGCAGTTGTGCAGAATCTCTGCACCCACGAACGAATTTAATTTACACTCGGTCCATCACGTATTCGCTGAATACAGAACTTTGAACGAAATATTTGACAAGCAATTACGTAAGAATCATTACTCTTAAAAAATGTCTCCACAGCGAACGCGCCATGCTTACTCGACCACTGTGAAATCATGACATATCCGCACAATCGATAATTCTAACGGCGCTCTGGCTCCGCGCCGTTTATTACTTTTTAAAATAATCGCATTTAAAAATTAAAATTTGTCAGCAGACACCCTGTATTTTTAATAATATTTTTCGATAAATAAACGTAATGCATAACTTAAACAATTTTGATTTTTAAATCACAAGTGATTTGAAACCCACGTGATTTTTAGAAAATGCCTGTATAATGAAATGTGCTCTAAAGAAATCAGGTAACTTGTTCCTAAATCCCGGACTTCGTGTGTGATGCGCGTCTTTAAAAAAAAGCATAACCATTGTGGTCGACAGCTCGTTTGTGGAGTTATCTTTCTAAAGATTTTTTTTCTGTTACCATTGTAGGAAATTTAAATCAAATGTCCACAAACACTACTCCCTCTATCCCCCTTACCATAACTTTTTTTTCTGATACCAATACTATGTAATGGATGTATAGGAGCCATCATGTAAGTGCTGATTATTATAAAAAAAAACGTAGTCTGTAGAATGATCTGAGGTCTTTTACAATAATATATACGCTGGCTCCGATGGCACACCCTCAAACAGACTTACTGGTGGTGGTATTTTAAAACTGACCACCATATAGTCCGTCCTAAAACCCTTGCCTATACTTAGATCTTTGAGAACTATTTCCCATAAAATTCTAGTGTGGCCAGTATTAAGAAATTTTGCCAATCCTGACTCGTCTAGTCTGACCAAGCTTCTTGCTTCCACTCCTAACACCCATTACCCAGGTGGTATCGTGGGGAAAAAGACGTCAAATGCCGCTCGGGGTGTGCTTTTCAAGGCCCCAGCGATACTAAACTAAGTACATCTTTAAAACTTAGTCAGAAGCGTTTTAAAACAGCCCTTTTCTATCACCTTACCCACACAGTGCAATCATACGTTAGAATGGGTCGTACAACCATTGTGTAAATCCAGTCCATCGCCTTTGGTTGTAACTCTAGAGCTTTCCTACTAAATTTTTGCACGCATTAAAGGCGTAAAAACCATTCTAGACATTCTCTGGTGTATTCCTCTTCCATTATAGTTTTTTTTTATCAAGGACTACCTCAAGATATTTGGCTTAACATGCTTGCTTCAGCTCCACTCCATTGAGTGTTGGGCTACTAAAGCCCTGACTCTAAACTTTTTGGTAAAGGCAAAGTTTCCTGATGCCCACAAAAAAGCTCAACCACCGTTGGAAGAAACATCGTCTGCAATATGCAATGATCTTTATTCAGCATGAAACTTTTAATACACTGATGGACGTTAGGAGCCACAATGCAGGTGAATAGAGGTAGGGTGTCCCTTGGCCTCTTATAGCCTAGAATTTACTACCTATCATGCCATCAATATTAAAAAAAGTTCCTAATATTAACTGCTAGTCTGACTGAGCTCGTTGCCGATATTCGCATAGAATGACGTTCAGTTTATCTTCAAAATTTTGCCCAATTTTCGTTGAAATATATGCAGCTAAAGGAAAACACAATATTTTAAATTCCTACTATTCACATAATTATCACCTTAACATTTGAACTTCTTTTTCTTCTTCTTTTCTCAGCTTACTCCAGAAGAAGAAGCCCGAAACAAAATGATAATGCGCGAAAGAGATCGTGAGCGCAAACGTTTGAAACGTATGAATCCAGAATACAGACGTATGGAACAGGAAAGAGATCGTGATCGTAAAAAGGCTCGACGGGCAAATGAAGCATTTCGGCAGCTGGAAAAATTGCGTGATAAAATACGAAAAGAACGTAAAAAAGGTATAATTGTGGATGAGGCTGCGTTGGCGCAACAATTTAATTTAGTAACACCAACACCAGTTGAACCCGAAGTTATAATTAATGATGGATTAGCGGCAAACGAACAGTCTCAACAACAAAATACACAACAACAACAGCCTTTAAACGCCCAACTGCAAACACATCAACAACAGCAACACCAACCACAGCACCAACACCAGCCTCAAAGGCGAAGAATACACAATACGAATAGCACTAATACTACGAATACAGCAAATACAACAATAGGTGTAACTACGACTATAACAAGCAGTACTAATGCGAATAGCAACAATCACATGACCAGTAATTTAACACAATTAACAACGGCCAATATGCCGCCCTCCACTAATCCAGCAGCCGCTCATATGTCTCAACTAAATAAGGGTCTTTTGTATCCGCCACCAAATTTTCCCCATCATCCTTTGCCCATACCCGGTGTAACATTAATGCCCCCTTTGTGCCATCCCATTTTACATCAAAATTTAGGTGCTACTTTGTATCCACAGAATGGAATCAAACAAGAATATATTCCTGGTGGTAATGAAAATTCGTCTTCGACAAGTGTACACAATGGAAATAATACAGCTGGAGCTGTGAGCAATGCCAACAATGGCGACGATCATGAAATGAACATGATTGAACCAGAAATAATAATACAAACAGCGCCAGATATTATATCGGTGCCACATCATTTTAATAATCATGCCCATGCCCACCATTTGCATCAGCAGCAGTGTAATATGTTTACGCAAATGTCACCACAGGCTCATATGGCTGCTGCACATATGCGTGCTGCGGCTCATGGTTCTCATATACCACCATCGGCTTCAGCCCTGGCAGCAGCTGTTGCAGCTGTACAGCATCAACAACAACAACAGCATCAACAACAACAACAGCAGCAACAGCAACATCATACATCACAACATACTATAACGCAGCAGCAACAGCAGCCACCACAACATCAAACGCAACAATAAATTTTAAATGTTTAATTAAAACAAACAAAAATTATTTTACAATTTTGTATTTCCTTCCCTTTTTTTTGTGAAAAAAATGTGAGCATTATTAGAATTAATGTCATATATTTATACATACTTATATATATTTTTTGTAGTTTCCTTACGTTTTGTCAATTTAAGTTACGCCGCCATCGCAAGCATATAAGAGTGAGATAAGTTTTTTGCAAAACAAATAATTTTTTAAGCAAATTGTTAGAATCTACAAAATATTTTGGGCTTGAATTAAAGCATAAATAATACATTTTTGTTTTTACCCTAATGTGTGCGATAAAAGGCGATTATATTTTTTTTGTTAACAAAACTTTATTTTGTGTGTCGAGCATTTTTAAATTTTTTTTTTGTATTTTTAAGCCTTAACATCATTGAAACGTTTTACAATGTAAATGTCTATTTGTTAGTCGTCTACTTTTGCTTCCATTTGATTGATTTGTTTTAGTTTTAACTTAATTTACACATAAATGATTTACATTTTTTTACATTCAATTTTTATTTTATTTAACTTTAATTAATGTTCTTTAATTATTGCAATATTTGTTTTTTTTTTCTCAATGACCCTTTATTTAAACATCATTATTTTGTATTCAATATTTTTTATACACTTGCATACATAAGCTTTAAATGCTTTAGTAATTAAAATCTATTAAGTATACACTTATAAAAAAATACACAACAACACAAACAAATAAAATTATATAGTATTCGGTAAATACTATATACATATGTACATATGTATTTCGGTATATGTATATATAGAGAGAATTGGATATTTATAAATGCACAAAACGTAATGTGTATCCATTTTAGTTTTGATAAAATCCTTGGAACAGTAATTAATAAATATCGTTATTGAAGTAAAGGAAAAAAATATTTGCCACTTAAACAGCAATTACGTGAGATAAACTTAAATAATTATTACGAATTTATGCAAAAATAATAAATATTTTTTTGACTGTAAACAAAATGTAAAATCATTTTGGAAAAAAGCACTACAATAGGTATGTATGAACTGAATGAAATCGATTTTTTGTGACAAATATACAGCCATATCTGTGTACATAAGTAATAACTAATGGGTTTTTATCTCTAGATAAAAAAGTCATATAATTATACCCTTCACATAAAGGATAAGGGTATATATCAGTTTGTCTTTCCGTTTGTAATTTTTTAATTATCCATTTGCGACCCCATAGAGTATATATGTATATATATAGTCTGGATCCTTATAAAAAGGGAAGTCGATATAGCCATGTCCGTCTGTGTGACTGTTAAAATCAAACTTCCGGACTCCAAAGTCGCACAGAAAACGTTTTCGTATCAAACAATCAGAATTATCCCTGAGACAATCCCTATATATATTATAAAATCAAGGTGTAAGTTTGTTTGTTTGTTTGTTTGTTTGTCACGCAATCACGCCTAAACGGCTGGACCGATTTTCATGAAATTTGGAACGTAAATACCTTGAAGCCCTGGGTGTGCGATAGGCTATATGGTTTTGGAAAAAGGGGAGGTGCCACGCCCACAGCACTTTAAATCTAACTGTACTTCTACTGCAAAAAACTAACTTTTAATACTGGTGCATATGTTGCACCGATTTTTTCAAAATTTTGTACACATTTATAAGGCCTCTAACGGAAAAAAATTTTAAGACAAAAAAGGAGGCGGGACCACGCCCCCAAAAACAAAAATTATATGATAGGCACTTATTCCAGCCCGATTTTTTTCAAATTAGTTTGCATATAAACGGCTTCCAAGTTATAATTTTGGAAGTAAAAAATTGGGCGGTGCCACGCCCACAAAAATTAAACTTTTTTTTGCTGGTACTTTTATTGCAACGATTTTTTTTCAAACTTGGCACACATATAAAAGGCCTCTAATTCTAAAATTCTAAAGGACAAGAACTAGGGATTGCCGCGCCCACTAAAATTACAGTCTTCATACTGGTTCTTCTATTGTTGCGATATTTATGAAGCTCAAAAATTGACCTATAATGTTTATTTTTTTTTGGTACAATAGTAAGTGGCATAGATATGGACAAACGTGCAAAAATATTTGAAGATAAAGCAATATTTGAGCCAGTTATAGCCTAAAACGCTAAATCCGGGAGGACTTTTGTATGGGAGCTAGGTCAAAAAATTAACTGATCATCACCATAAACAACATGCTTTTTTCCTATGCTAAAATACTTATCTGTTCCAAATTTTATTGAAATATCTGCAAAAATGCGGTCTCTACATTGTTCACAAGAATACATTAACTCCCAGCCGGACTGACGGACTGACATGTTTTAATAGACTCAGGAAGTTATTATGTTGCAATCGGTATAATCAGAGGCAGGTCTGAGACCTTTGCTTTTGTAAGGTGCCAAAATTTTTTACAAAACCATAATAAAATTTGGGTATAACAATATAAGAGAACTTTAAACTCCTTTTGAAAAACACTTGAAATGTAATTATACTATAAATTAAGAACGATAGATATATACAGGGTGTCCGCCGGCAAGGTATACTAATTTATTTTACCGCCATTTTGGTAAACGTTAATCTCGACAGCCCGTATTTTTCAGTCATGAAGTAGAGACATGGAAAATTTATTATGAAAAAATATTCAGTAACCCAACGTGTTTTAATCAATAAAACATGACAACCCCGTTTTTCATGAAAAAATAATAATGAGTGCCGAGGCATATTTTCATTTGAGTGGATATGTCGATAGCCAGAATAGTCGGTTCTGGGTAATAGAACCCCCTCAAATTATCCATCAGTCACTTTTGCATCCATTAAAAGTGGAAGTCTGGTGTGCAATTTGGTCAGGAGTAATCATTGGAGCTTACTTTTTTAAAACGGAAAACGGCGCAATGGGAAGCGATATCGCATGCATCTAGGATTACAATGGAACTTCTCCGAGATCTCTTTCCACAATAAGTTATTTCTAGAAATGGTGATGATGATTGGGCTGATTTGACTGCTCCAGACTTCTTTTTGTGGGGATATCTGAGCAGCAAGTTTTGTGCATATAAACCACCTTTCCGGCGGACACCCCGTGTATGGCAATATTATTAGAGCAACAATACCAACAGGGTAGTTCTAAGGGGAAGATATTTTTAAGCTCCATATACTAAGTAATCCAAAAGGTTTGCCTTCCAATTCTTAACGCTGGCAGTTTTCAAACAAACTAGCCTTTGCTTTAACAATCAAATAATCCCAGGTTTCTGGTTTGCTGGATTTTCTGGCTTGCACTTGGAAATCACCCCCCCCCCCCCTACCCCCTAGGGGTACAAGGGTACTAAGTGGATAAAATTTACACATTTTTGCACTAAATGGAAATGCTCCTAACAGAGTGTAAAATAGCGTTTTATAAAGTACCTAACGACCCGTCATTTTTTTTATAAGATACAAACTTAACTATTAATATTTGTATAGTAATTTAAAACTTAATAATCCAGATTTGTTTTGTTAGGTTTTGTTTGCATAATTTCACACAATATTGTTTATGAGTTTAATTTTTATGTAAAAGTTTTATTAACAACACTAAAGGGTATTTCGTGTAAAAATTTACATACCAAAAGCATAAGCAGTCATCAAAACGATCAAAATTTTGAGTTAAATTGAATGCCGTAATTTTCCCCGAGATTTACATGCACTTTTTTAAGTTAGACAATTGCTTTCAAACTTTACCTTTTTATATTATTCCCGCGCAACGCCGGGACGGGTAAGCTAGTGAGTATATAAAATCAGACAAAATCGGTTCCTTATTGACCGAAATATAAGCGAAAACCCAAAATAAACCACTTTTTTAGGACAAAATCCGTGCATATATCCCTATATATCTCAGTAAATATAGTCAATACGCAATATCTTGGAAATTATAACAGCTATAGACTTTTAATGCTCTACAAAAACAAAAATGCTTTTTTGATAGGAGCAGGGGAAGGAGTTCTCCCCATACAAATTAATAATTTTTATGAAATTTTTGATACGTTATATCTCGGAAACTATAACAGCTATCGTCTTCAAATGTTCTACAAAGAGCAATTGAACAATAAGACCTTTATTTTGGAAAAAATTTGGTTAGGAACAGGGGAAGGGGCAGCTCCCATATAAATAAACAATTTTTATGAAATTTTCGATACGCTTTATCTCGTTAACTATAACAGCTATTGACTTCAAATTTCCTATAAAAATTAATTCTCCAAATTTATATTTTCGAAAAAAAATTATTTTGACAGGAGCTGGGAAGTGGTATCCCCTTCACAAATTTTCGATACACTATATCGCGGAAACTATAAAAGCAACTTTATATGTTCTACAAGAAGTAATTATGCCTACATTTTGGAATAAAATTAGTTGGAGAGGAGCAGGGGTAGAGAAACTCCCCACACAAATAAACAACTTTTATTAAACTTTTAATACGAATAATGTTGAAAACGGTTAAAACTCGACCTCATCTTCCCAGCAAAAACTTGGAAGTGATTAGGCATTACAAATTTCTTACTTTTCAACTACTATTACATACCGTCTGTATTACTTAGCAGTTGTTAGATAATGTGTTATTTCTTATCTAAAATTTAGGCAGATAGTTTTAGCTTGACAATTTCTGAACTTATTCCAACTGAATATTTTAAGCCAGTTTTAATTAAAACATAGAAAATATTTTAAACACAAATATGAGTAACTGGAAAAGGTTAATTTTATTCCAATATAGCAATAGCTTATGTAAGTCCCTCTTTGTAAGCGAGCATGGTACGTACTTATTTAACTACCTCTTTGTATGCTAGCATGGTAAGTACTTGCTTCCAATATCGTCGCCATCCTAAATTTTAATTTACCAAAAAAATTAATTGCACAATAATGCCAACATTTTCAAAAAATATTGTAGTAGTAGTCCCTACACAAGTGAACTATTATTTCTACTAGAATCTTCTATCGAAAAATTTTAGAATGTTTTTTAAAAATACAAAACACCGCAATTTTTCTTTGTAACTGAACTGAATTAAAAAATTACTTATTTGTGGTCCAACGATTGGCTTCGTAATTAAAACGAATCGTTCGTATAATTTACAAATAAAAAACTGACGAATAGTTGTCGTTACTTTTGTATAAGTTTGTTAAATTATTGTATAAAGACAGAGAAAATCCATGAGGTATTTCAATAATTTGGTTGAAATCTACTGTCGATTTGGTGTAAGAACCAGTTAAATGCATATAGACAAACTGAACTCACAACAAAATACATAAATAAACCAAGAAAATTGAGATCAAATCCTGAATAATATCTGAAAGTTGTTGCAAAACGAGAAAGTTTTGTTTTTGGTAGCCCTTATAATATATTTAGTGATAACTAATTGTAGTAATTCTCAATAAGTTTATTAAAATTATTGTATAAAGGCAGGGAATATTCATGAGGGTTTTCAAGAATTTGGTTGAGATCTGCTAACATTTTGGTAATTAAATTCATATAGAAAAATTTAATGTACAACAAATGTAATATGAATAGGGTGACCATTCGTACTGATTTCATATGGTATGTACTGAATTTTCATATGGTGTACTGATTAAAAATGTGTGTACTGAATTGTGCTGATTTTTGAAAAAAAGTACTGATTGTTCTGATTTTTCAGGGCAGGTAATATTTTGCGCTGCTGACGTACAAGAAATTTTTAATTTTCCGCAAATCTATGTTTTTTTCAAGATGCTAAAAATTACTCGAAACTCTCATATCTAATCCTTACTTAATTGAGAACTGTTCCTAAATTTATTTTTTCTAAAAAAATTTTGTCCAGGAACTTAAAACTATTTTTTTATGAATAATATTTGAAATAATTAAAAGAGTTACAAGTTTTTTGATTGGGGGTTTTTTTGAAACAAGTGTAAAAATAAAATTGGCCTGCATTGCTAAAAAATGTTCGAAGGACCAAAACAGTTTTCATTTTAGGACCAGCGCAAAAATTAACTACTTTTCTTAAATAATAAATAATTATTAACTTTAAATCGGAGAAAATATTTAAAAGGGGATATATCAAAGACTAAAAAAAATGCAAATAGTATTATATTAAAAAAAAAACGAAAAGCGTACTAATTTTGAATCAGAAATAAATGGTCACCCTAAATATGTATCAAAACTTTGTTTACTCTAAAAAAAAAAATACAAAATTTATTTTCATACTTTGTTGCATGGGTTTTTTTCAGTGTATGATTTCTTTACTTTGAAAGAAAAAAATTATTGAATAAGGGAACGGGGAGTAGCGTCACCCATACAAACGCTCAAACTTTGTGAGGGTTTCCATTTGAAAACCGTGATTGATATAAGATAATAAAAAAAGAGCTTTTAGTTGCATTTAGCAGGACTAAAACATTTCGTCGGCAAAAATCCATTAATACGTCTTATAAAAAAAAATCAAAATCGTTTTTATTTATTTGATTATGATTCGTTAAGTCAATTTACATGCATCTACCAACTTTAAGATCTTCGCGTTTAAAAATAACGCTTTTATATCAATAATTCAAATTAACGTGTCATTATTCTCACTGAGAAAAAAAACAGTTTTTTTGTAAAAATAAAGTATCAAAAAGAAAGTTGTATAAAACACATCACGATCTTAAAAATTCATAATTACATTTTTTGCTTCTCCTGTAAAATTCAAATAAGTGATGTTACATACTTTTAGATTTTCGAAGACGAAATAAAACATTTCACCAATTAAATGGCAGGATGTTAAATAAAAACGTTTAACACCCACAATAAAAGCAGATAAAGAAATATAATGTTGTTACTTACTTATTATCATCCAACACTGAATTGAGTGCCTCAATCCATTCTGGATCAATACTACCGTCACAAACAATCCATGAATGAATGTGTGGTGGTTCAGCATTGACAACAGCAGCTGTATGTGTTAAAACGCCATCTAGCCATTGACGTGTGTCAGGATCAAGCCGACCTAACAATTGAACACGACTCATGGACTTGGGACTAATAGTGTGTATGCGTATTTGTTGTTGTTGTATATTTGCGGAAATAGACAATTGTGAATGTTGTTCTATTAAAGCTAATGTCGATGCTGATGTTTGTGTAATCAAAGCCTGTCGCAATACTGTTATTATGGTCGATTTACCACAGCCAGGTGGTCCCATAACAACGACACCCATTCGCTTTTGTAATTGTTCATAAAGTTGTAAACATTTTATCATTTGCATTTCATTAGCACAAAGACCAAGAGAATTAAATGCTTCGCTAATCGACTGTTGCAAAGTTGACGTCAAATTGTCATTGATTTGAATTTCAGGAAAAACATTTTGTAACAACATGTCAAAACGTGGCACATCGTGTAATGCCAGCTTTGACATGGTAGAGGCACGTAAACACTGTACCACCACCGACATTTCAGTATTGTTAAAGCTTTCGTCATTGTGCACCACGACAATGTTTTCATGATTACTATCGGTTGTTCTTTTTGTGTTCTCAGCTAAAGTGCGTGTAATCTGTAGATTTTTACGCAAACCTTCACCGCAAGTAAGTAAAATGGTTTTCAATTCTCTTAATCCCCAGTCGTAGTGACGTTGGTGTGTTAATATTTTGCCACACATATCGAAGAGTTCGACAACACGTTCGGCAATTTCTGTTGCCTGCCTAAATCCTTCCACAAACAACATGACACGTGCAATTTCTCTTGGTTCCGGTTGTTGCATTACAATTGGGCGAAATAAGGCTTGTATGTTGCCGGGCAATTTTTGTCTACCGCCATAGTCAGCGCCAGCCGGATTAAGCGTCACAAATATGCCGCAATGATGGCTGAGTTTAATCTGTGTGAAAAGAGTGGGATATTCGTATGTAGTTAAGAAGGACCAAAACAATAAATAAAAAATTCATGAATAAAGTTTGTACATATGTATGTACGTATGTTTATTTGAAAAGGACATCAAGTAACACATTTTAGGTTAAAGTGACAAGGAAAAATCCACAAGATTAATATTTATAAAGTCAAAGTAAGTGCATGCACAAGCTGAAGGTTAAAGTAAAATGTGTATTTACTTGCATTGTATGTGTGTAAATATGTTTACATTTCCATATGTAAGTATGTATGTATGTATGTATATTTTGTAAATAAAAGTTTTTGTTTAACATTAATTAAGACTGCATTAAGGATACTGCTGTTTATTTATTCATAGTTTTTCAATGAGTAATTATGCAGGTTTAATAAACAATTTTAATGGTCACGTCAATACTTTACTGTCTTTCTTTTAATTAAAATAAAATTTTGTTGGTAAATAATTAATTTGTTGCATCAACTGACTTAAGTTGTCGTTCACAGGTAACTAGTTGTGTTTAATAACTTTCTAGTGAATATTTTCAAGGAGAGATTGAAAAGAAACTTGGAAAAAATATTTTTAAAAATATTAAAAAGTATATTAATGCTTTACAAATACATTTGCTTGCAAAAGTTTTAATGTTACGTGACCTGACGACTTCACTGACGAGCATTCATTCTCAGTAGGTCCCAACCCTGCGCTAGACTCGAAACGAAACTTTACTGGCATCTCAATGCATGTACTGTTTTAATTGTCAACCCATGGCATTACCGCATTTGGAGACAGATGTTGGTCTCCTCCATTGCCCTCCCAACCTACTCTTCAGCAGTTCTTTTAATTTTGTACGACCCTAACTAACCCTGCAAGAAAGTGAAGCAGATATAAGTGTCATTATGTCGTGACCTCATAGTCAAATCTTACTAAACGACAACCTCCCAATGTCAATACTGGGCTTGGGGTCCCCTGTTCCTAAGCTAACAAGGTTCTTTCAATCGATCTAAGGCGTTTTTACCTCTCATTGCCAGTCTGTAAGCCTGCTAGCGGCCTTAGCCCTAGCATAGAATATATTTGCCTAATCAGCTAATCATCTTAAATTCAAATAATCACTAGAACCTGTACAAACAATTAAGACCAATCTGATTTAAAAAGGACAACTTTTAGAATAAAAACAAGAAAGAAGTTAGCGCAATTATGTAAAAAAGTTAAAAAATTCATAATTTTATTAATCGGAATTTACGAGACCAGATACCCTGATACGAGAGAATTTTCCACACCTAAAGGTTTCAAATTTATTTACCCCTGGGCTTGCACACTATTTTGGCAAGATCAAAAGACTTGGAGTTCTTTCCATCAAAATGAGCAAAAAAAAGTCTAATACCAGTCTACCTAATGCTAAGAACTTGAGCGTAGCTCTGGGTGGCATATTAATACATATCTTGGTGGTGTTGTCAAGTCAACATAAAATTGATTTAAAACCTGCTCAATTAAATGGAATTCGGACGGCTGTTTATATATACTTCAGTGTGTAAAAGTCAATCTTTGTCTGTCAAGGATGAAGGTGCTCTATTAATTTTTTTAATACATACTAAGGATTAACAAAATTCTGCCTGTGTTAGCTGTTGTCAAGTTGCCTAGTATCTATTATTGAACGCACAATATTTGGCATTTGGTAAGACCAACATGAGATTATTGACCTATTGGTAGGTGCTCCAAATCCCATTAAAATAAACAATTTTTATGGACTTTTTGATACACTATATCTCGGAAACTAAAACAGCTATCGACATAAAATGTTCTATGAAATGTAATTGTACAATAAGACCAACACATTGAAAATATTTTTTTTTGGAAATGGGCAGGGGAAGGAGTAGCTCCCATACAACCAAAAATTTTTATGAAACTTTCGATATGCTATATCTCGGAAACTATAACAGCTATCGACAAAAAGTAATGATAAAATAGTTGGAGAAGAGCAGAGGGACAAATTAACAACTTTTATTAAACTTTTAATACGAATAATAGCTGTGTTCAATAATTTTCCTAGTAAATACTAGCAACGAGAGAGTAAAAATAAATATTTTCAAAATTGCTCTCAAAAATATTTAAAAGTAAATGAACACTTTCACAGTCAAAACTTGCAAGCAAATTTTTTTTCAAAGCATAATGACAGAAAGACTGTTTGAATAATTTCTGATAAAAAAATTTTTACTAGTAGAAATTATCAGAAACATTTTTGTTTCTAAACATATAACGCTCTTTTTTGGCTCTCTAGCTGCTAATTTTTTGTGTACGTAAACACTTACTAGTAATAATTATCGAAAATTAAGATAATTTTCTGTAAATGAACACACCTATTGTAAGCTTATTTTATAATTTTTTTTAAAGCGTAATGACAGAAAGAACAATTTAATAATTTCTGATAGTAAAATTTTTACTAGTAGAAATTATCAGAAACATTTTTTGTTTCAAAATATAAATAATAAATTAAATGTTCATTTACTTTTAAATATTTCTGAGAGCAATTTTGAAATATTTCTTTTTACTCTCTTGTTGCTAGTATTTACTGGAAAGTTAATAAACACAACTTTTTTTGTTTCCAAACATATTGCGCTCTTTTTTGGTTCTCTAGTTGCTAATTTTTTGTGTACGTGAACCCTTACTAGCAATAATTATCGAAAATTATTGATAATTTTCTGTAAATGAACACACCTTATGTTATATTTTTTTTTTATATAAAAATTAAAAAAAGGAATGATTACTGTTATGACTACTGTCTTATTTGATTTTTATACAAATTTTAAAATAACTATTTCTGCGAAAAAATTTTAACAAAGAATATTAAAAAAAAAATCAAAAAATATAAATTTTTTGGCTTAATTAGTACGGTTCCTGCTATAATACATATGATGAATATAGCATTCTAACCCAAATTCAAAATTTTTTATCCACATATACACACAAACGTACATACGTAGTGCATATAGAATGGTAAATCAACTTTGATTATAATAGAAAATTGATTTTAACCCTCAAAAATATTTATTTTCGTTTTTGGACTAATCCCGTTTACGCTCTAATCTATCTTTTTAATCTTACATCAGATACGGTTTCGAACCTAAATCAAACTTTTTTTGAATAATTGTGGCTAATAGCAAGCAATTCGTACTAGATGAATCGTACTTGATTTAAGAAAATTCGTACTTTGTTTAAGAAAATTCGTAAATATATATAAATATATTTAAAGCAGTTTTTATTACAAAAGAGGAATATATTTTTATAATATATTTTAAACTTTTAATTTACTTACGTTCTTTTCGGCAATTTGTACTATATCTGCTTTATCCTTTAAAGCGCATTGTATGGGCTGTATAAGCATTGATATGGCTGAAAGAGTTGCTTCCTGTAAGCGATTGAATTCATCAAAACAACCCCAAGCACCACAACGAGCCAGACCAGTTAAAATTAATCCCATCGATTCTGTATCAACATTCTGTGTGAAAGGATAACAAACATACATTAATTAATGCATTCGTGAAATAATTTTCATGTTAAACAAAAATTTGTATATGTACATGTAAGTACAAAAGGTTTTGTAATAAACCTTCAGGAAATGTCAATAGTGAATCACTAGTACTATTGACAAGCTATATCTCAGGAAATGATTTCTGCTATAGACATTTAGTATTTCAGTGACATTAAAAATCCACTACTGACATTTGTACTATTGAAAAGGTAGTTCTTTTGGGGTCATATGTCGACATTGGAACCAGTGATTTACAAGAACCTTTTAGCAATTTTAGTCTACTGATTAGCTATACCATTGGCAATGTGTTTTTGCAATAGATATTTAGCATTCGTTTGTCATTAAAAATAAGTATGGATTTTGCATATAAAATCACTTTTATAGTACAACTGAAAAAAATAAACAATTAAAAAAGACCATTATGTCTCTGACACATTTTTGCGTTTGACGGCGATTTGAGGCGTTAATTTGCTGCTGACAGTTTTCTTTTCTTCTTTTCAAAGCTAAATACTAGGGTTGCATTTTATATTTCGGAATTAGAGAAGAAAACCAAATATTAATCATCGAGAATCTCTTTATTGTTTTTCAAAATATTCCCCATGAAGATCTTTACACTTTTGCATGCGTTCAAACCAATTTTCGGAGCACTTCTTAAGGTGTCGAAAAACGTTGACCTCTATTTGTTTTTTTACGAACGGGAATAAAAAGAAGTCATTCGGTTCCAAGTCAGGAGTATACGGCGATGTTTTGGGTGCTTAAAAATGCAGTTGTTTGAGCCGATGTATGAGAGCTCGCATTGTCGTGGTGAAGAGTGATCCATTTTCGGGGTTGGTTTTCCTGGTTTCATGGAAGACAACTGGCAAACAGATGGTTGTGTACCACTCAGAATAGACTGTTCTGCGTTGTTCAAGTGATTCGAAGCACCGCGATCGTATTTTCTGAGCATTTCTTTCGACCAATTGACACGAGCCTTTTTTTTAACGATTGACAAATTGTGTGGGATCCAACGCGAAAAACTTGTTTTGACAATCAAATGTTCATGCAATATTAAATGCATGCTGGTCCCGCTAATGCCTAAGGCTGTCTGAATCTCACGATAGGTCACGTGACGATCTTCCAATATCAGTTCATGCACAGCATCAATGGTTTTCGGAACAACAACTGATTTTGCAGGACCTTTACGAAATTCGTCATGGAGTGATCTACGACCACTATTGAATTCACCATACCATCGATTAACACTAATCCTTAATTGATCTTCATCGCCAAAAACAAAATTTAGTTCATCTATGCACTGTTGCTGAGTTAATCCACGTCGAAAGTTGTATAGAATAATCGCACGAAAACGTTCACGATTAAATTTCATTTTTGGGTCGAGTTGAATCTTTTAAGTTACTGTAAACAACACAAATAGCGCTCGTATGTTAAGACGTTCTCAGTACGTATAACCTAAAAAATGTCAAACTTTACGATAGAGCGGTCAGTTGTCAGCTTGAAACATTAGTGTTGCCAAATCTCGAAATATAAAAGGCAACCTACGTATAAAACTGTAGAGGTATTGTTGACAATGTCGCCAAAAAGGCACCATCATAGTCGACAAAAGGGTTGATATGGCGACGGTTCTCTCCAAGTTTCCTTCAGGGCTGTGATAAAGTAAACACACTTTTGTATCTACATATGTATATGTATATAAAATAGTTTTAATATAGTCACATGGAGTACAAGAGTACATTAAAAAAATATTTTCGCTGTAGGATAACATTGAAATTTATTTCCTAAATTAATTATTATTAATGCTCGTGAATTTAAAGGATTTATCTGGAATAAGCCTTAAGTCCTTTTTATAATATTCTTTATATAAAAAGTTGGCTATTGCAAGGCTTAAATGTAATACCAAATCTTAAGCATATTTCAAAATTCATACAACCTTTACAATATAAACAGATCTTACTTATTAATATATACACACGACCTTATCAATGGTATTTAAAATAATAAAATACGTCTTTAAAAGAATGAACTCACCTCATCGCAATTAAAAACTAAGACAAGACGACCCAACATGGCGCCTAATGCCTTCACACATTCTGTTTTTCCAGTGCCAGCTGGGCCAAAAGGATTACCACCCAAACCCATGTGCATGGCTTGTGTTAATATAAGATAACATTTATGTGTCAAACGTGTACTGACCAGTTTATTGGGATTACCCAAAAATTCATATGAATAGTCAAATTCGGCATACACCATGCGTACAAAGACCGTATGTGCATCTTGGCCAGTAGCAGCTCTGCCGCTACCGCTGCCACTACCTAAATAAAACTTTAGTTGCGCCAGCCAATGCCAATCATTTAAATGCATTGTATTGTTCTCTATTAGCTCCTCGACTACAGTTACATAGTGCACCAGTTCAAAAAGTAAAGAACGTAATTTTATTTGCAGCAACATGTCATTGGTTTGATGTTTCCATGTAGAATATTTGGTGATTTCAGCATTCAGTTGTTGTTGCAGTTTTTGTAGTTTCATCGTTTGTATGGCTTTTTCAGCATGTTTAGTAAATTGGATAGCTCTTGTTGTTGACAGCACCTGGATGACGTAGTTTTGCAAAATATTCTCATTGTAGCCATCTGATGGATAGGAGTTGCAGCATTTGACAATTTGTTCTTTCAATGTTAACTGAATAGAGGTGACCAGTGTATTAAGCCAGTTCTAAAAGGAGTTTAAAAATCAAAATGTTTTTTTTATATTTAGGGCTTGTGGTGGTTTATCTTAAAACATATACAAACTTCTATAGGACCAGTCATTTCAATTGGGGTTTTCAGATTAAGTACATCT
Organism: Melanophora roralis; assembly: GCA_963583895.1. NCBI lineage: Eukaryota > Metazoa > Arthropoda > Insecta > Diptera > Rhinophoridae > Melanophora > Melanophora roralis. Next base: position 94,809,949 of record OY757188.1, on the reverse strand, counting down.
CCCTCGGAACTTTTCACTGACTGTATAATGTAGACTATACGCTCTACAGTTGATTTTTGCTTGAGGCCTAGGCTATGACATCCGGGAAAGAGTTTTCTAATATGCTTTTGTATGACCTCGGGATCTTTAGAAGCTTGTCCAAGAATTTCCAAAAGGTCATCATCGCCCAGAAAATAGAAACGGGGAAAGGAGTTGCGTTTGTCCTAAGGAAAAATATTTTTGCGTGTTAAAAAATCCCTCAAATTATTTGGAGTATTAATGTTGCACACAACTTACCATTATATAAGACATTAAGTTATTTTGGCATCTGGCCAACTGAGATTCCAAGGATTTGACCAAACTAGAAATATTGTTAATTTTTATTAACGATATAACTCTAGAATCCATTTCTATTTCCCTCATTATAAAACGAAAGTCTTTGTCAATACGTTTAAACAAAGCCTCTTCGTTTTTCAAAGTACCGGCTTCAAAAACTGGTTCCAAATAGATCCATCTGTTTTAAATTGGAAGTTTTAAATCTTTCTCTTACAAACCCAAGTATAAAAAAAAGTTTTTTTACCTTCTTTGTGATTGATTTAAGCTTGATAAAATGGCATCCAAAGAATTGAGTCTAGTTTCCCATAGCTCCGCCTGATCACAGAAAGCTTCAAAAGCAGCAGAATTTTTGGCTGATTGCAATAATGATTGATTGTCTCCTATTTTATTTAATACTTCCTGATAGTCCTTTATCAAACTTATAGTATTTCCTGCAGAATCCTTATGTATTATTAACTTTAATTTGGCTGTTATTGACCATTGATCCAGTTCAGTTAAAGCTTGGCGTACTACTTGCTCTGAAGAGGCTTGTCTTACAATTTGAGCTAATTCTTTTGAATTTTGTTGTAATAAGGACTGATCTTCTAAAATATCCTTCAAAGTGAAATTATGTAAATTTTCTAAATCATTCTTTTTTAGTAAAACAAAAATTCTAGCCCAGTGGCGTTCAGTTAAAGACTCAGATTGCAATTGTTGTAGAACAGGCATGTTAGTTTGTAATTTTTCTACACTTTGTCTTATTCTCTTAGAGGGCAAATCTATGGAAGAGTTTATGGAACCTTCCCACTTTGTTATAAGTTCATTCAGGATATAAGGTCTTCTACGATATATAGCCCACTCCTCCTTTAGTATAGCATTGAGTTCCTTTTGATACTCGTCATAGATAAGCCATTCCTTGGACTGTTCTTTTATTTTCTTATCAATTTCCTCAAAAGGTTTTAGTATATTATCAGGAAAGATCATATTAAATTTAGAACATTCCTCTAACAATTGTTGTTTCTTGCTAAGAATCTCCTGCCAATGCTCTTGTCGTTCCTTAAACATATCTAGGGTGGCATTTTCGTTAGCCTCCAACTCGGCTATGGTAAATTCCCAGCGTATAACAAACTTTTCTGCTTCATTAAGTAGATTTTGTATTTGAATTTGAGCCTGTTCTTTTATCATTTCCACCTGCCGTTGTAAAATCACAGCATGATTCTCTAACAGAGGCTGTAGTTTTTCCCACTGCATAAGAATGGAAGCCAAAGAAGTGACTCGCTCTTTGCACCAACCAGCCAGGCAGGTGTCCTTGGCTTTAACCAGGTCCAATGTTTCTGTGGCTTTTGGCAACTCGGTTATTATTTTTTCATACTTTATGCCAGATTCGGTTATCGAGGATTCATCCATGGGTACATTTTGCAAAAACTGCAAGGCATTTTGTAAGAATTCTTGTATAATGGCAATATCGTTAAGAATAGAAGCTCTAAGGCTGTTGGATAAGGCGTCCCAATAGCGACGACTTATATTTTCAATGTCCGAGCGCAAAGGTAGTATATCGATAACAATGCAATCAATGGACTCCTCATTGCTAAAAAGAAAGGCAAGAAAATTTTTTTATTCGGTTAAAAGTATTATGTTGGTTTAAGGAAGAAAAAAATAAAAGAAAAAGGCGACTTTAAGGTGGGTATTGAAAATTGTTAGGATGTAGCAAATATGAGAGCAAACTCCTTATGGTTTTCAAAACTTAGGGTATATTTTAGAAAGGGAAGGTGCACGCCCACTGCAACTATTACTCTAATATAGGTTCTTTTACTTTACCAATTTCTATTAAAATTTGCGTGCTCTTAGTGGTTTAAAACTTCGAAAATTTTGAGGCAAAAAAGTTCATAAAAAAGTTGGATTTTTACTCAATCGATTTTTTGAAACTTCGTACACATATACAGGGTATCTGGTAGCAGATTTATATTCTCAAACTTTAAAAAAAAATTAAAAGTTGACACAAGTTTTTATTAAGAGCATTGGACGATAGAATGGAAATTCGGATTTTAATTTTTAAAGAGCATGCTATCCAGATGTCTTACATCCAGTTAAACACACTGTTAAAAACGGAGCCTTGTATTCTGCGCCACACGCTGTAGTATACTTGGTTCAATTAAGCTAATTTTTCGACGAATATTTTCCTTTAAAGCCAGAAAAGAATAGGGATTGTTATTACAAACCTTCTATTTGAGGTACCCCCATAAAAAATCTATGGAAGCTACATTGGGCGACCTTCGTGGCAACGGGATGTCTTCAAAGCGACTAATCAATTTCTTGGGGAAAATTTCCCGAATCAAACTCATCGAAGCTCTGGCTGTGTGTGCAGTGTCCTTATTTTGTTGAAACCACGTATGTGAAGAGTACGATGAACGAACTCGCAGGTCGATAATTTTTACCGTTGACATTCGTCGCTTGGCCTCAAGAATTTTCGAAAAAATGATCTTACTCGTAGATAAGGCACACCATACAGTTGCCCTGGGGCAATACAATGGTTTTTGTTGTTTCAATCGAGGGTTGTAGGTTCTTTGACCTGTAATGGCAGTTTCGCTTGCTGACGTGGCCGTTTAACTGAAAATGAGCCTCGTCACTCCAGAAAATGGGATTTACACTGCGAAAACGCTCCAACATAATTTACAAAAATTTTTGCGTAAACTAAAGTCACTTTCTTTCAGTTCTTGAAGGATTTGAATTTTAAAAGGATTGAGCTTCAGATCTTTTTCTAAAATTTCATGAATAATAGGTGTTGGAAGCCCCAGTAAGGCTGCTTTTTTCCGTATTGAAATTCGTGGACTTTCACTTAAACTGCTTTCATACAGTTCAATGTTTTCGGGAGTCCTTGAAGATCGACTGGGCCACCCCCGCGGAACATTCATAGCCAAAGCAGTTGCACCGCATCTTTGCACCTACGAACGAATCAAATTTACACTCGGTTCCTTATGTACTCGCTGAATACCGAACTTTAAACGTACGTAAGAATCATTACTCGTAAAAAATGTCTCCACAGCAAAAGCGCGATGCTCACTCGACTACTGCGATATCGTGACTGACAAGTCCGCACATTTGATAATTTAAATGGCGCCACCCTCCTTCCGCACCGTTTATTACTTTTTGAAATAATCGTGTTCAAAAATATAAATTTGCCACCAGATACCCTGTATTAGGCCTGTAACGACAAATTTTGAATGCAAAAATATGCCCAAAGAAATAAAATTCATGCGTTTGGAGTCTTGGCAACAAAAATTTTGAGTTTTTATTTCCAGGTTGAAAGCTTCCAAGGTCGAAATTAACCAAAGTTGGTCGCGGGTTCGATTCTACTCAAAAAAAGAAAAAGGTGAGCTTAAGGTTCTTTATGGGTCTTTTTGGCAGTTAGCTTTCGTAAAGCTTAAATTTATAATAATTTTTAAAATTAAGATTTACTTTTGTATCTTTGCAATTTTCTGGCTAAAATGTTTGCACTTTCTAAAATTACGATCCCAATCATCAGCAGTTTGCAAATGAACGCCACAAAGTTCTTCTACATCCACGCAGCCTAAAGCTATCCAGGGCAGCCATAACTTTTTGAATTTATCAAGTTTTGAAAATAATTCTTCGGCTTGTTCATATAAAGGACCCAAATAATGACGATTTATTTCCACCATGGTCTTAAATAGTTCGGAGCTCTTATCAGATAAACCTCGAAAACTGCAGGGACGTTCTATGAAACGTCTTAATTGTGAAAAGTATTTATCGCGAATTTCTTCTTCAGGGGGCATAAAAATTAGCTGGCGTTGACTACAACAAAAAAGGAAACAAGAATAAATGTCTGGAAAACTCTTTTAAAAACAAAACAAAACTTACCGAAATGTTATTTTTATGTGAATATCGGGCAATTTATTATTCATTTCCACTAGACCCAATATGTATTGATACTCCAGCACTTTATATAACTGATGATCCCAATGCAATTTAAAAGCATCTAAATTAGTAAAACCCTGACGCTCTAAATTAGCTACCAGTTCCCTTAAATGGCGCATTTCATCTTTCCAGGTCTGGCTTTGAGTAAACAGATCGGTGTTCATTAGTTTTATTACCTTAAAAAAAATACAATTTATTAAAAGAAAATATTTATTATTTTAAAAACAAGTTCTCACCGTTCTTTTTGCCTGCTCATGATAACCCACTAGTAATGTATTATCGGCTGAAAGTTTACTTACGGCTGCTTGCAATGTATTAACATACCTCTCCACCGCATCTTCATCATTCCAAGCTACCGTTTCACTATGCACTAGTTTTGATAGCTCCATGGCATTTTTCAACATAATGGGTCTCTGACAGGGTATCATGCGGTCGCCTATGGTATTATGAAATGTGGCAATTTGTTGTAGGCGACGTGCATAACACATATACTTTGCAGCATGTGTAGCAGCTGAACGCAATTCCGAAGGTACATTGTAACCCATATTTTCAAATTCTCTAACATCTTGACAAAATGTTACTAATTTAGGATTGAAAGTAACGCGCATAAGTTGACGGCCCTCCTTTTCAAATTTTACAACAGACTGATCATCTCGCAGTCTAATAATTTTACACATTAATGTAATCATTTTTCAAACTTATTTTTCAAGAAAAAATAATATTTTTTTTACCTTAGTTCCCCAGATTTAACTGCAGTCGAGTGTTGACCACACCATATCTCAAAGTTGGCTCTCAACAAAGACTCGGTTTCTTCTTTGATTTCTTGTACTGCTTTATTTATTTTATCAAAGCCTTCTCGTTCAGAGATAAGATGACTTACTTTTTCGATTTCTTGAATCTGTAAAAAATTTTGTTGGCCAAAGCCATTTTTTTGTATACTTAAATCAAAAATTATTTTTAATAAAAACTTAACTCAATCTTGATTTGAAATTGAAAAATTTGAAGGTATAACTGTGAAAGTAAAATTTTTTTAAACTAGCCTTCCTGTAAAGTTAATGTAATATGGGTTTGAGAATTTTTATTCAAAATTTAAAATGGAAGTTCTGAAGGCCAAGGTTGCCACTGATCCTACCCTATTCTTCCGGACTGCGAACTCTTAAGTGAATATCTTTATGAATGTCAGGCATCGATCAAGGCCATCTCCACGAACCCGACATGCTTCTCGAAAGTTCAGCCTTGCACGGAATCTGTTGGTAAGCTTTCTGCTATGAGTGATTTGCGCATTTATAGATTCGAAAACACACGAGTATTAAAAGGAATGCAATGGCAAGCGAATTGGCGAAGGAAATGTCAATTTGCCGATGAAGAGAGCAGTCGAAATTGTGGCTCCACTTTAGTTTTGCGTTAACAATATAAAGGGTGTCTGGTGGAAAATTTATATTTTTATATACGATTATTTCAAAAAGTAATAAACGGTACGGAAGAAGGATGGTTCCGTAGGAGTTATAGATTGTGCGGTTTTGTCAGTCAAGATGTCGCAGTGGTCGAGTGAACATCGCGCATTCGCTGTGGAGACATTTTTTTAAAGTAGTGATTCTTACGTAATTCCTCGTCGACAGTTTTGTTCAAAGTTCAGTGTTCGGCGAACTCGTGATGGACCAAGTGTAAATTCATTTCGTTCATGGGTGTAGAGAGTGCAGCTGCTTCGGCTATGAATGTCTCATGGCCAGGACTCAGTCGATCTTCAAGGACTCCCGGAAACATTGAACTAAGTTAAAGCAATTTAAGCTAAAAACCTTTCAATACGGAAAAGATCAGCCTCAATGGGACTTCCAAAATAGATATTCCGTGAAATTTTAAAAAACGATCTGAAGTTCCATCCTTTTAAAATTCAAATCGTTTAAGAACTGAAAGAACGTGACTTTGATTTACGCAAAAATTTTTGTGAAACTATGTTTAAGCGGTTTTACACTATAAAATCCATTTTTTTGAGCGACAAGGCTCATTTTCAGTTTAACGGCCACGTCACCAAGCAAAACTGCCATTATTGGTCTTAAAGAACCCGCAACCCTCGGTTGAAACAAGAAAAAACATTGCATTGCCCCAGAGTAACTGTTTGGTGTACCTTAATCATGCCTGTGATAACTACCATATTTTTTAGAAAATTATCGAGGCCAGGCGACGAATGTCAACGCTCAAAATTATCGACGCATGATTACGAAACTTTTTTGCCAAACCTACGAGCTCATCCATGTAGTCTTCACACACGTGGTTTCAAAAGGATGGGGCGACTGCATCTATAGCTAGAGCCTTAATGAATTTGCTCCAGGAAAAGTTCCATCAGTCATTTCGGGGGCATCCCATCGGGACACCGAGGTCACCTGTGGGTTTTTTATGGGGCTACCTCAAAAAAGGGGTTTATATAAACTTTTCAAAATCTCTGGTGAAATCAGCTTAATCAAATCAATTCTAATGTAGCGTGTGGCGCAGAGCACAAGGCTCCGTTTTGAACAGTGTGCTAAACTCGACGGAAGACATCTGGATAACATACTTTAGCTCTATTCTAACGTCCAATTATTAAGTTTTTTTTATTTTAGTTTAAAAATATTAATTTGCCGCCAGACACCCTGTCGAATTTTCTATTGGTCTGAAAAAATACTTCATGTAGGGATTTTAAGATTACTTTCCTTGGGAAACAGGTGATTGCAAGCTCGTAGTGGAAGTGCCAACAGATATTGTTAGGCAGCGGTTTACGTCAAAAAATCGGGACGACTGTCCAGCAATGATTTAAGCTTCTGGAGTCGGGCAGGAGATAAAGGAATGACTTATCACAGTCTGCATTACTTTTAAACGCTCGTGTGATTCATAGTTAACTGCCTTTCGTCTACCTGTTTGAAAACCTGGAGGAAAGTTTAGGCAGTTTTCTGATAATATGTAGGTAAACCAGTTACTTAGAACAAGTACTTTCGAATTTGTAGTGAAATGCCAATAAAAAAAAATTACAAATGTTAAATATAATAAATGTTAAATATCAAATAAATATAAGAGAGATAAAGCCAATACAAACATCACAAAGAGGTCTTCTTGTAATCAAACGAAAGTTAACTTGTCAATGCCATTCCATCATGGTCTTATAGTTCCTTCTCCAAGTCCCTGAAGTGCCCCAGTATTTTTGGTAAAAAAAGAACAACATCGCCAGATTTTGCGGTGTTTATGGCCTACTGATTAATGCCTTTAAAGTGCACAGCTCCCACTATCTAGAATATACATATGACACTCTTGAAACGCAGACTCTAACAAACTGGATTTTATAGTATAACTGCAAAGTGTATATTGGTAAATTGAGGTTTGCAAAAGTCCTTGAAAGGATACAAGCTGCTGGACTCAAACTAGGTGCAAAAATTTTTGCACTATTGTAGAAACAAGTTAAGTTTTAATTAATGAACACAAAATAAGGGATGTTTAGTGTTTTCAACAACCGAAAAAATATGAACGAGAACTGCGTATCCTTGCACATGCTACACACAATTTATAATAAGAAGAATACAAGAAGTCAAAGCCTTTTTATTTATGGGGTGAAGTGAAACAACATTCTTTCAAGAATTTAATGGAGGTTCTTCTTCACTGCTAGCAAAACCAATAGCCAAAGAAACATTTTTGCTTGATGGTGGTGCGGGCGGCAAAAGTGACAAATCTGTTATGAGATAGCAAAAGAGAGTTCCCTCCTGAAATCATATTGGAGGCTACGGAGTAGCTCACTTTTGATAAGGAGAAGTTTGTTTCACACATGAAAGAGTGGGAATAATTTTAACAATATTTTTGTAGCACAATCTCCCGAAGATTACGATCAGCTTAAAGAATTCCACAAAGGTCCTTCCATCTCGGTGTTACAAAAACTCCTGAGAGTAAACTAGAGCATGAACATTACTATAACTAAACCAATTACCTGATACTGCACCACCTTCAACCAGCGACACTCATTGCAAATAACCGATAAATGCCCAGTATCTGGTTCCATATTTGTATCTGTCATTGCTTTGCGCAAGTCTTGTAAAAGTATATGCAAAGACTGCAAAAATTGCTCACGTTCAATTGTCAGCAATTCCAAGACTGTGGGTCGTTGTATTAATCTTTCATATTTCGAGAAGATAAAAATCACTTGACGTGGATTACTTAAGTGATGATGCAATTGAGCCTTTAGAGCTGATGCAATGCGTTCATCGATAGGTTGTAATAATTGCTCAAAGTTCTGCAAGGCCTTATTCCATTTAGCTTGACCAATGGCAGATGTATCAAAAATATTAAGATCTCTAAAGGTCGACTCGTTTGTTAACATTTCACGCATTTCATTGTCATTTAAAAGAGTTGCAATTTGCTTGTAAAGATCTTTTATATTACGTACTTCTAACATACGTTCCTTAAACATTTGAGCACGTTTAGGTATGTGTGCCTCGCCTACCCATAAGTGTTTGACGTAATTAGGCCAAAACAAGCGTGTTAAGGAATCACATAATTGCATCCAAGATTCAGCCGTATCTATGCACTGACTCATAAGGCTTGTTACAAGAGAATTGTTCATGCTCCATATATCCTCAGCTAATAATTGTTCCAAACAAGCTTCAATTAAATGATTACCAATTACATCCATTAAATCGGCCATACGATTTTGCGGATATTGATAGTTTAAACGCCAAAGTTCATCTAAATTATTATGGGAACTGTCAAGGAACTCTTCTATATTATTGCTGGCACTGCTGTTGATTGAACTATTTATGAAAGATAGCCATTTACTTAAAGACTTAAAAAAAAAGAAATATTTATTTACCTTATACGTTGCTCAATATTCTCCAAAATTACTATAAACGCTTGTGCTGCCTCCCTGTCTAAACGAGAACTTGCTTTATTCTTAAGTATTTGCTTCCAATGGCTTATCTCATCTCTAACAGAACTTATGCCTTAATAAGAGAAAAATAAGTTTTTAAAACTACAACCATGTTAAACCGACTCAAATGTCTTGTTTAACAAAAAATTAAACTTGTTGAATTGTCCTTCATCAATGTGTGCTTAAAAATTTAAAAAAAACATTAGATTTAAATTCCAATTATATTTGTATGTTCCTTCTGTAAAACTTATGATCTAAAATTTTTTATATAGTTTTAACTTTTTGCTTTTAGATGTAAAACAAATAATCCATTTATCTATTTACATCGAACCAGAATATAAAGAAAAAAAAATCTTTTTACTGAATGTTTTACCACAGAGTAACCGGACAACATTTCTTGTGTCCTTGCCAGCACTTAGATGCATACATGCATAGGATAACTCCTTTCATATTTTCTTGTTGCCACATACATACAAACAAGTTTGTTTTGCAAAATATAGTGAAAAACAAATTTGCATATCATTACATAACTTACCACTTTGAGGTAAACCCAATGTTGAACCAAGTGAAACATGTAAATTTTCAAGTAAACCACTTAACTCAGGACTATATTCGGTTTTCTGCAATCAGAGCAAAAAAAAACATAACATAAATAAACTAAATCAGTAACAAGAAGGAAAAAAACGAAAATATAAAAATTTTATGCCACAACTAAACGCTAACATTCATACATACAAACATATTTATATTATTTTTCATACAACAACAACCACCTGTATCAAAGTATTCGGCTTACGAGAACTTTAAAAAATTTTTAAAAATATATAAAAACTACAACTAAAGTTGTATATGTAAAATGCAAAGGTTCTATATTTATGAGAAATTTTCAAATTCATAAAGTTAGTAATTTGTGATAACTCAAAGGAAGCTGCTTTTGATTATAATCTTAAAATGAATTTTTATGTAGATAATTGCATTTTACATCTGATATGAAAAAAAAAACACCTTAGCTAGCTTTAGAGTTTATAGACAATCTGTAGGTTTTCAATGAGGACATTATTCCATTGTTATAAATCTTTAAATACGCCTTTTAATTAAGACCGCTTTCAGGCCAGAGTTACCAACTTTTACCAATTTTTATAACCTAATCATTTTGCCATTCCATTTGTAGCTTCTACGATATTCATTTACGGCTTTCGGATTGAATGGTATTCTGCTTGTCTGTCTCTAAACAAGTTTTTCTCTTATTTCTACTCCTTAGGATCCAAAATTTTAAAGAAGTTTTAAAAAATTTTTTGTATGTTTAAAAAACGTGACAAATAAAATTTGAATTTCGTTTATTTTTTTTTCCGATGTAAGAGTTACCAAATGTACTTTTAAATAAGAATATATAATTTTTAACTTTTTGAATCTCTTTTTATTACTTCTAACGACCTAATTCTGTGAATTTTTTAAGCAAATAATTGTTACTTTTTTGCAAATTGTAACTGTATTTTGGTAGCTAGGTAATAAAAGAAAGGTCAACAATCGTGGTAAAATTAGTTGGCAATTAATTTTGATTATATTTTGAACTATTTTTTAATATTTAAATATAAAAAAATATTTTTTTAAAATAAAAATACACATTCTTATACCCTTCACATAAGTGTTAAGTTTATATATAAGTTTGTCATTCCGTTTGTAATTTCTTTTTTATTTTTTTTTATTTTTCCTTAAATGAAACTTTTTAATCAACTTTTTTAAACCCTCCGATGTCACATAGAACCGCAGGTGATATCAAACTATCAGAAATATCTGCGAGCAAATTACTATTAAAATCCAGCAAATCGTCCGATAACTGACGAGATAGAAGCCAAAGATCAAGGCTACCTCTGTTTATTTCCCTAAAATTTGTACTTAAAAACCTCTACAACTGCTCCAGAGTTTCCCCGTATAATGTGCAATGTAAGACTAACGTCCCTTAATTTGTCCTCACGATTTTTTTTATTGAAAATCTTACACCATATCTCCGCCCTCTTCTAGGTTTGCCATACAAATTTAAATTTTCTTAAAATCACTCTCACAGGTTTTCGGGGTGCTACTACAAAGTTAAAATGTAAAACCGATCCCAATTAAATTTTCCTCCCAAACATTTTTGTGGAACATACATAACAACTATCTTATCTCCAGTCCCTAACATGGTTGCCATATAAAATTTGAAAAAAATTGGGTACAAACCTTTACAACTTCTTCGGAGTCGCCCCTCCCAAACATGGGAATTTGTTTGAGAAGGAAAACTAACCCCATATCCCTTACAAAATTTACAAAAATGATGTAAAAACGCACATAAACTCCCCAGAGTCGCCCTTAAAAAAATAAAGTGTACGGCCGACCAATCTGCTAAAGGTGCTCCCATATAAAGTTTGGTAAATTCTAATTAATCTCTCCCTACAGCTTTCAGGGTGGGTATGGATAGGTCAAATGTAGGACTGATCCTAACTCACTTATCCTTGAAAACATTTTCCTGAAACATAATTACCCTCTATCTCCACCATCTAAGGGGGTTACCATACAAAATTGGAAAAAATTAAGTTAAAAACCCCTACAACTTCCCTAGTCACCCTAAGAGGCTTAAAATATGACACCAGCCCCTATTTAAAAATTATAGATATAAATAAAAATTAATTTAAAAAAAAATTAATAAAAATAAAAAAAAGCTCAGGGTTTCGAAAGGCCAATGTGAAGGATATATAAGACTCGGCACATGTTAATATTTTGAAAAAAATCTTTGTAAACTTTTTTCTAGTAGGTAGGTAATATTATAATATAATATTTGTACCTTGTTTTTACAAAAAATGCCCCCCAAAACAATTGTTAGAGTTTTTCTTCTCTAGATTCAAATTGTAACCAAATTAAATTTTTTTACTAACTACTTTAGAATAAGGCTTTTAGTTTAAAAATTTCAAAGTAAACCCAAATAATTATTCATATTCTTTCGAGACCTGTTAAGCGCAATTTGAATTTTTGGGGTTTAAATTAAAATATGGATCTTAACATTTTTAGAATATAGTTTTTGCCCTGTTTATCCCTTAAAGTGCAAAGTTTCAAAACAGGGTTAGCCACGGCTCGCTGAATTTTTGTGTAAAATATGATATTTTTTAAATTTGCTTTCTACCGTGTATGGTTAAGAAAATGTAAACAAACAGGGGCCAAATCGTCACAATCGATTCGAATCGAAATTTAAAAATTCTTATTAGAATTCCTATACACAAAACATTGACAACTCGATCGAATGAAATTTCGATTCGAATCGAATGCAACAATTTGGCCCCAGGTTTTTGCCTTGAATACAGCGCTCTTATTATACCCTTTACATAGTGAGAAGGTACAGATCAATTTGTCATTTTGTTTGTAATTTCTTCAATATTCACCTAAAACACTATACAGTATATATATTCGGGATCTTTATAGATAGGCAAGTCAATATAGCCATGACCGTCTGTCCGTCTATGTGTCAGTTAAAATCAAGTTTCCGGACTCAAATAAAATCGCACAGAATACGTTTTGATACTAAAGAAACAGAAACCTGAAAAAAATCAGCAAAATCGGTACACTGTTAACCGAGGTATAAGTTTTCTATTTCAAAAACTAGGATTGCTACCGGCACAAAGTATTTTTATTTTAATGCTTGCAGTACGAAATAACTTGGATGGATCAGATGGCTGGGTATACAAAAAGACCAGTCTGAAGGGTATATAAGATTCGGGACAGCCAAGTATAGCGCTCGTATTTGTAATTATTATTATTATTATTATTATTATTATTATTATTATTATTATTATTATTATTATTATTATTATTATTATTATTATTATTATTATTATTTTGATAATATTGACTATATATATCTTCTAATACGTGTGGTGTTACAGAAGTTACAAAAAATACCAAAAATGTTTGTTTTTTTTAATAAATACAATAAAAAAGTTAAATCATGTGTGCTTTTTCAGCACTTAAAATAAAACTATATGAATACACTTACCCGAGTATTTGCATGCGGTGAAAATACACGTGAAACAGAGTTATAAATTGATTTAACCAAACCTCCTTGAAGCGTCAAAATGCCAAGTGGTTGGTTATCCCTACTGAATGTGGTTGTTGTTGCTGTTCCTGTTGGTCCACCATTACTTTTACCAACTTGTGGTATTTTATAGAAAAGCAAACAAATTTCATCATTCGGTATACGATGATAAAATTTAATTTTATCTTCATCTTTATGATGCACAGCTGAAATTACAGTTATTTCATCATTTTTCAGAAACTCCAATATTGCTGCAGTTTGTTCATTTAAAGCGGTGTCTGTTTGGGAGTTGACAGCAAAATATTCGGCTAAAGTAATTGAAAAAACAATTTTGAAGTAAAATATATTGATAGAATACAAAAAGAAAATAAAAAGAAATTTTAGTACCGGATGTATTGATGATAAATTTTATTTTATTTGACATGATGTTTTTATCTTTTTATTTAAGGAATAAACGTCCTTGCTTGTTAACTACATTCTTCATTTGTCCTTTTTTTGTAAAAGTGTTTTAATTTTTCGTTTTTTTTTTTAATTAATTTATATATTTTAATGTTTTCCTGTAAACTGCTCTTTTATATTTTTTTCCATATGTTGGCTTTTATTTGTTGTGTCCTTCTGCGGTATGACTTAAATATAGTGATTCCTTACGTTTCCCTTGGCAACCATTTGTTACCATGGTTAATACGGTTGTCTGGGTTTTAGTCACCTGTTCGCTTGTTATTTTTGTTTAACCGGTAGCTTTATTGTCGTTGCTCATGCCGTTGTTTTTATTGCTGTTATTATTGCTAAACAACATCCCCCAACACATTCACTAACGAACTAAGTCACGTGCTGAAATGCTTTTCCGTGGTTGTTTTAATCTAATTTAGTTGTATTTTGTTTTTCAACTATTTTCTATTGTTGTAATTATAATCCCTTTTTATAAACAAAAGCAGGTAGTGGCACGTGATATGCAAATATACGAATTTAATAATATTTTTTGTAAAAAGGCTAATTAAAAATTTAAAATAATCTGATATGTTTTATTTTAAATTAATTATTATTTATTTAAATCCATCTGGTTATTCTGAGTTTGATCGTAGTTAAGTGATTTCATAACTGAAATATAAAAAATAAATTCAAGCCTTTCTTTTAAGATTTCTATGAGTTTTAATTGCAAAAAATTTCTTTAAAGATAAATTATTATTGCAATAACAAAACAATTAAAGTTTAATATAAAAACACAAATCTGCTTCGCAAATACCTTTTTAAACATTTTCAAAATTTAATTGCCCTGAAATTGCCATTAACAAACCAACTCACACTATATATCATTTGCAACACAATTTCATTTCATATAACAAAATTATGTCTAATGTCCTTAACTAATTAACCTTAATTACTAGTTGTCATGCAGCAAGCATTTAAGCCATCGTAAATCAAATCTTGCAACGAATAACTTGTTAATTTAGGTTTTAAATAAAAATGTATTTT